>JARJEB010016106.1:0-17774 GCA_030264535.1 Liometoxenus newtonarum | reverse complement strand
TGAATGCAGCGAAGAGCTGTGCTTGACGTAAAGTAAATCTCTAGTGGAATAATGACTTATTATTGACGTGTGTCAAGCTCCATTATTCCCGAGTGATATTAATGTGGGTTATAGCGCCTGTATACACACACCTAATAATGATTGTTTTACTTGGTCGACGCGGATAAATACATGAATCATGTAAAAAGTTTGGAATATGGAACGAAATGAGTACCAAACAAAAGAAGCATAATGTGTCATTTTATTTTGCATGTAAGAACTTTTATTTCATTATATATTTTTTGCATTTGCTTAAGTTTATTACTTTTGCCTTAATCTAATATACAGTATGTCCTTATTTGCTTGTCAATACATTATAAATCAATATATTTTTATTTATTTATAATACTTAGTTAATTTTCATTACAAGTTAATAAATTCATCTTTCATTAGCAATAATTATTTTATGAATAATTAATTTAATTATTAGTATTATTACTTATACGTAGTAGTCTAGTGTAAAGCTGGTGTGAAGCTTTGAAAGCACATATAGTTTTGTATGTTTGTTATTCGCTGCTAATTTATTAATAATTAGCTCTAATTTAATTGTACTTTTATGAATAGATTATAGTGTAAATAAATATCACAAAGTTTTATATTTATTTTCAGTTATAAGAGAGTTATTCCTCATTTAGTTTGTAAAACCTTTGTTGTTTTATTGAACGCAGCCCTATGAGTAAGCCGTAGTAGGTATAGCAGCAAGAGTAAGACGTGGCCTTGAAAGTGAGACAAAACTGGCTGCGCACGATAGGCAACCAGGTGGGAGTCCCCTTTCGCTTGCGTGCGCGTTTCCATTCCAACAAAAGTGTGCAAACTTACAACTTTTTACTCCTATTCCTACTTAATTTTGAAGTACGCATGCGCATTTTAATGTGAAGTTAGCAGCACTTAGCACACTATCTTCACATTTTCACAATACTTTACAGTGCGCATGCGTACTCTTACTCTTACTATTTTTTTTTTGAACAAACATCATTATTTGCTTTACACTCTTTGGTAAACCCACCATTAAATTTACATAAGATCAACTTAATGATTAATGTTTGTTTACTTATAGTAATAATTTATGTTAAATTATGTTTAGTTCAATGTTCACGAATTTTACGAAGTTTTAGAACAAACGCTTTTGAAAATTTTCTAATTGTTTTTCAAATTCATTGATTATCTACGTTCTACGAATTATATTTGCAAATGTTCAATAAGTTATTTTAATAATTTGTTAATTTTAATACTTAGACATGGGTTAGTAATAGAATGCAATTCCAACGTCTTTAATTGCAAATTGCTTTTTCTATTTTTCAAAGTAATTGAAATTTAAACGGCCCTTACATATTTTAGCAATCCTATACCTACGTAATTATCTTTAAGGACGGTTTATGATTGACATAATAATATAAGATTTTAACTTATGAAATAATACGTAAGATTTAATTATTATATAAAAGTCGGTTTATGATTGACATAATACTAACATAAATAGTTCAAGTATGTTCATGTTACGGTTTATGATGGAATCATAACCCGTAACATGGCAACACAAATACTTGACCTAATTATGTTATATATCCTATGTTATTATTATGTCAATCATAAACCGTCCTTAAGACCCTCGGTTCATGATTTATGACATATAAGTCCTAATAATGAACAAGGACGCATATCAAAAGTATAGAATAATCTGAAAAATAACTGCAATTTTAGTCATCATTTCCGTCCCTATGGCATACGTTTTTGAACAGTCGTGCTAAGAATTGGCGAACTTTTATGTCAAGCGTTTATGTTAAGTTAAGGGAATAATTCCGCATTCATAAACCGTAACATTTACAACTCAAATAAATTATGTTATACGAGTATTCAATATGTGAATATTATGTCAATCATAAACCGTCCTTTATACTATTACATAATTTCATAACAATAAATTTAAAATACTTAAAATTTCCTGTATTTTTACTTGTTTATTGATACCGTTATTAATTTACGAAAGTTTTATGAATTAATTTGGTCCTTAATGTGCAATTATTTTTATGATATTACTAAGTGTGTAAGCAATTTATGAAACACCTTGTACATTTTCGTAAACCAATTAATACTGATTAGTTTTATCAATTATCGTTCAACAGAATGAACCAGTGAAAAATATTACGATTTTCCGATAGATAACACTTTCCCGATTTTTCGATACTTCAATTAACTTTCAAAGATGATGAGAATGTGTTCGCAATTTTTACGCCGTAAACGAATTATTATTATGGGAATAACTGAAACCGAATGGAAATTGAAATGAAAATCCAAAGGACGAGTTCGATTAAATGTTTTGGTAACACAAATCGTTTGATGAAAGCAATGGCCTCAACAGACGAAGATATTTTTGTGGAATAAATTGAAATTACACAAAACGAAACTAAGAATCGATGACTCATCTTTTTATGTTACAATACTACTAAATTGTTTCCATTCTTGTTCAAGTTCTTGTTACCACCACTTTTCCTGCGATGCATAATGTTTTTATTGCCCGCTAACTTCGAGTTGGCGAGTTACATTGCTATGAACATTTTTATTTTATGAGACTATGCCTATATATTTTCTATTTATGTGTCTATATTAGTATCAATAGATCAGGAATATAAACATTAATAGTGCTAGTAAGACAAGAAGTATAAATTTATGGTTGGCAATCATCCCTTAGTGTTATCTATCAATAAAATAACATTTTCTACAACATAGTGATATATCCATCTCCGTCTTTCTCGTTGTATGTTCTATGCAGTTATGGATAATTGCTATTTGGGTTGCATACGTTTTGAAATTGTTGGATGTGCTTGTTGTCATGTACCTAACCTCGCTTGCGTTCAAGCAACATTTGTGATGTAACATGGCATATTGTCTCGAAAATATGATTGTGGGTGTGCAAAAATATAGAATTCGCAACAAAAATCTTCCTCGTTCCCACCTTTACCTATTAAAAATCTTACTGTTTCTCCCCCGAAAAAGTGAACTAACCAAATCTAACCAAATCCTAAACTTGAAAATATTTTTTTTCTTCTATGAATAAAAAATGTCACGTAAATGACACGCTTTGATAACTTTGAAATAACAGGAATTTATATTAAAAAGTTTCAGCTTTATAAATCCTTGTGGGAGTTTCGTTCGTTTGCAGTTTTGTAGTTTCGCAGTGCGGATTGTGTCCAACCAAACAACAAAAAGGTTCAAAAAGGGTCCTCTGATTCTATAAATAAATCCTCGCAAGTTTATTTCACGCTGTATTGACGTGTCCTCAACATGATCCTGATGGTGATGGTGTCAGAAATAATGCTAACACACCCTTTTCCATACAGTTCAGTCAAGCCAATTGCCGGACACGTTCAGGACAATCTATTAATGTCAGCATTCTATTTAGAAATGCAAAACAAAAATTTTCAATTGAACACGATATCCTTGAATCATGTCAAAATAATAGATAGAGGATGATAAATTAAAAATGAAATTAATACATTTTTAGCGTAAAGGATAAATCTTAGTGCTTAAATTCTCGTAAAAAGTAAAAATTAATTGCTTCTTGTAATCTTTTAATAGTTTGCCATTGGTATTGTCGTAATTTGACCATATATTTAATTACCCAAGGTAAAAGTTAGTAAACAGATTTCATAAAATAGCACTACTTCCAAGAAACTAGGTTAGTGGGTGGGAGGGATGATTTATAAGGCAAGTCATTAAAAATTATTGCATGAACATTTTGTCTAATATGAGTAATTGCCATCGTGTGCATGGTGCATGCACTATTAATACTTATATTTTCCATTATAGCTCCGTTTCTGGCACGGCATGCGGATTTGGTCGTTAAGCAAAGGAGACAGGATGAAACTGAAAACTTTACACCTTGCAGTGTGGCGTGTAATGTCTTGATGGGTATACACCGACAACAGTGCAACCAACATCACCCTTGGGAGTCTTTAAAATTGCACATTTGTTATTTACCGCAAAGTGTTTCTTATACGTACGTAAACAGGTCCTTTATTAAAAAGCATTTTTTATCCCGCATCTTGTCCTCTATAGAAGATGAATCAGGATTTAAGATTTTCCTTTTACTGAAAGTGAGTCCTGAGGGTGATAAATTATGATTAATTGCGTTTCGTTTTAATATATATAGAAGAAGTTTATGTGACATTTAAGTTCAAAACAAATAGATGTTTTACGTTCTTATTATCCTGTTACTACTATTATCCTTTTTATGAAAAATGTTTCATGATTTTAAGTAATTAAGCAGAATATCAGAATCTATAAGAATGATGATAATAACCAGCATTTCACAAGCCGCATGGCAAACTATAAGGACAAATATCTCTTTTAACTAAAGCAGCAGGCGCGGGTCCGAAGAAACTCGGAAATCCCCATAAAACGGCGTGCTCACGATTCAATGTCTAATAACGGACTACAAACCGTCGGTAGAAAAGACCGGAATCAAGTACGCGGCGGTCAAAGTGACCGAACACGTTCAAAACGACACGCACAGCAACGAAAGAGAACGTCCGACTGGTTGCATATATTCAGCAGCCAGTTTTCTCACAATTTAGGCATATAAAATATACTTCTTAGAATCTCATATCAGTGTTATCAACTCTAGTATAAGTAAGAAAAATTTACAGTCATTTTCAAACGTAATTAAATGAATATATGTGATGGGAGTATTGATGGCTCCCAACGAAATGGTTCCCGTTCTATACGGATTGCCGTAGATGCGTACATTAATCCTTGCAGGCTGTGGCAATGTAATGTCGATCGGTCGGGGTCCGATGCTGCTCCTGCCGCTAGATAACCCTTGCAATTAATATCGCGCCCGACTATGCGAAATTAATTAAGACCCCTGCATGTGGTATACTTATGTTGCTACAAATATTCTACCTAATTTCGTCCTTTTCCAGCACTTATCCTCCCCAAAAATAATTAGAACTTCATCAAATGTAATCCAATATTCATAAATTTTCACTTTTTTCGCATCATCCTTGAATCTTCAAAATTAAGAAGAGAATTGAAATATTTACAAGTTTTAGCAATATTTTAGGTATATTTTTTAATTAGTATTTGTGAATTAAGTTAGTTATGTACATAATTACAATTTTTGGTTTGCCACATAATATTTTTAAATATTTTTTTAACTTTTCCCCTTGTCATTTCGTATTTGAATCGACAATTAAGATTTTCACGATTTTATCGTTTCTACATGTAATTAATGTATATAGTTCATGATTACGAATGTAAAAGCACCGTATATAGAAGTTAAGATGGTTTAAGGGTTGATAAATTCCGGAAATTAAATACACCCATGATCTGGATTAGTATTTAAAGTCTTTCTCGCTTATTACATTTTCTTTTTTTCCAACGAAATCTGCATTATTCCAAAGGAACAGGATTATCCATGAATATCCTGTGGAAATTTGTGTTTTTCTTTTTCAAAGAATTTAGAATTCACCCTTAATATTTACATTTAATTAATTCAAAACTGAGAGATGTGCGAATGCGAGTGCTGATGGTCGTGGTAATTATTCTTAAATTAATTCTGGTCGGAATTCAGACCGATGTCGGCGATCCCTGCTTCGACGTGATCAGTAAGCGGCGCCTCCGGAGCAACATTTGGATGACGATATCCGGTGAGAAAATGGCACGTACCTTCAACGTTCGGCGGAAAGTCCTTCGGGAGGCAGCTTCGGTCGCGCGATTCGAATCCAAATCCGCTTACGTTCACCAAGCGTCTGTAAAACACAAAACAGGATGTTACATTAAAAAAATATCGATAAATATTTTTTGCCTTGAAAGAGTAAATTTTTATGATATTCATGATATCAACAAAGACATAAAGCAAATAGTTTATACATATACACCAACAAAAAGTGACATCCTACGTGAAAATCCAGCAAAAACGTTAAAGTATCAGTTATTGGAATAAAAGGACACTTATCTCGTAAATATATTCGTATTTACAGGACAGGCCAGGATGAGTCCATTATTATATTAATAAATATAAAATTATCTCCCTTCGGTTTATTTATTTTGTTTGCCTTCGAGGATTTTACCATACCAAATAACTTTGAGTGTTGGCTTTTGCTGTTCCTTGTCGTCGTCGTCGTCATCGTCGGTTCGCACCTAATTATTTACACATCGTCAAAAGTATCATCAATCTAACTATCATCGGCATAAAGCCATTATAACGAGATTATAGAATCAAACACGCCATTTTGAGCTTGTGCCCAACGCACTGCGCAACGAGGGTAAGAAAAAACTGGAAAAAGTAAAAAACCAATGGAATATGTCTGGGACCACAATCACGTACTTTTTGCTTTCTTTCTGTGAGTATAGCTAAAGAAACTTATAGATTGGTAATATTTATGACGGTAACCCTGCTTTGCAACAAAAAAACATGAAAAATGTGTCTTTTTTTAACAATACAAACGATGCGGGCCATTACTCTTGATCTTGACCATTCATTCGATACTGTCCTTATTAATCCTACAAATTTTCATTCAAACGTATAACGAAATTTACTTTTTTTATTTATTTCTAATAAATGTACATCGCGTATTTTCTTTCTCTCCTTTTCCCACTTTTCATGTTTGTTTAGAACTTTCAAGTTACCGAACTGGCTTACCGAACTGTAAATCTCCAACAGTATAATGTCGCCAAACTTTATTAAACTTTCATGAAAATCTTTTTCTTCCAGGTCTTTCTGCTTCTATTTATTTTTTCTTAATCTTTCTGAAAATTGTTAATTATTGTGACTTTGCTCGTGGAGAATTTTAAATTTTGTTGTACTAAATCAAAGTTTTAGTTTTTGATTCATTGAAACAATATTATCAGAAAATTTCAGGATTGTTGAAAGTTTTGGTTTCGCCATTTTAGACAAATTGTGAAAAACAGGTAGCACATTTGAAAGTCCCGAGTGCACTTTATCAATATACACCACTTTATTTAATAAAAACTCCTAACAATGCGGAGAAAATGAAATAGGAGTAGTTCAAAGGTGGAAGGAAACATGTTGAAATTTAAGGAAATAGAATTATCGAAGCTTTTATTGTACCTAGTATTTCCGAAGGATTTGATTGTATTTACTTTTATTTTATTTTTGTGGAAATTTCGACTTATTTAAAAATAAATCCTCAATTCAATTTTTCATTGAAAAATTTGGAATTTAATAAGGACAAATATATTTTTATTATCTTAATCATTTTTCTTTGTATCTGCGTATAAAATCAGAACTATTGAAAAAGGCTATTTCACTAAATTAAGTAATTTCCAAAAATTGCACTTTTTTGAACTATTTGAACCGGTAACCAGACGACTGGGGTCATGGGACAATTGGGGCCGTTGACAACTGGGGCTTGGCACAATTCGGGCACTTGACAACTGGGGCTGTACGCCCTTGGAGAGACCGATGCTATAGTTTCCGCCATAGTTCCACACTTATAATTCTATCCTTCATGGGTTCCACACCTGAGGGTTAATTTTTAATTGTCAGTGAGGGTGGCCGGAGGCCACACTCTAATAATAAAACACAACGCTAAATATTAAATCGCGAATGTATAATACAAGGTTGGTGCGTATAGATGCCCCGACGATTAGTTGTCAATGGCCCCAGTTGTCAAGGGCCCGAGTTGTGCCAAGCGCCAGTTGTCAGCGGCCCCAATTGTCCCATGGCCCCAGTCTTCATGGAACCATTTGAACCATTTTACTCGCTCGACTGATGAATATCGATGCAACCTATTTGGCTGTAAACTATCAACCTAAACCTAAACTGTAAAAGAAAAAGAATACTCACATGTGTGTCGTTGGACTGACGTTGATTTTGAGCGGTTCGCTGCCGGACTCGAATTTGTTGGCAACGGTAACATTGTGACCGAACATGCAGTATCTTGGCATTTTTACACCCACGACGCCTGCCAGGACTGTTCCAGTATGAAGGCCAATGCGCATCTAGAACAATAAACATTGAACAGTGAAAAATGCGACAAATTTATTCACGTGCTTAACTGCATTTTTAGATAAACAGGGTTGTAAGAAAAAGTTATTTTAGTTGGCAACTGTGAAAAAGCATTGCAAATTTCTGTGAAGATCTTTTATTACTCGAAGAACAACCCGCAAAGTCAGCAACACGACTTTCTCACGCAAGTCCTTGCAAAGGTTTATTGGTCAGACAAACTGACGCTCGTCAGGATAATGAAATTTTTACTAAAGTTTACCAAAACTAGTTAATTAATAATTAAAAAATGCAAATTTTTATCATACGTAGTTTCGGGAAGAACTGACTTTGTGACTATACCTTTTTGCCGATTACCATAAAATGTTTTTGTATAAGTTTCGAGTGAAATTAGTTTTTCCAGCAGACAAACGAAGTAGTCGCAGTGATTAATGTATATTTTTTATGAAAATTCATCATTCTTCAACTGAGAAGTCTTTCTTCGCATGTTGCGCATTTTTGTGCGTTTGGTTATTTCCTTAAATAATAAATCATGTGCTTTCTCACCCTTATCGGTTGTCCGTCGTGTGTCTGGTGTAATTTACAAGTGTCTATCATCCTCAAAGCCATCCAAGCTATCTGTTGAGCGTGCGTTGTTGATGCCTTGTGCAGACCACCAGCAACACAATAAGCATCCCCAATGGTTTCCACCTGCAAATTTAAGATAGCAACAAACAAAATTAAAATAAATGGAAAACTTGCGGAAATTAAGTAGAATTTTCTTGTATAAATGTGCGTAATCCTCTGTACAAGAATTGATTTTAAATTATTTCGTGGTTTAGGTAAACATTTTCTGGAAAATAATAACAAAATATTTTCATTCAGAATCCCAATGCTTGCAAATTCAGTAAAAGTAATTGAGAGGCTACGACCGGTTTCGATCGAGAAAAATTATCATTAGGTAAAAAATGTTGTCTTTGTTTGTCGAAATATTTTTTTTGCGTGCGAGTTAAAAACAGAAATTTCCAGTGAAAATGTTATTTATTTATAGTGCTTTATACCCAGTGTCAGTACAAACACACAAACTTATTTAAAATTTTAAGAAAAACGTATTCAACTTGCAATTGTGATAAAAGAACTGTAGAAAGTGAAAAGTTGCTGCTCGAAAATAAAAAGGAGACACGCTTGGATTGTGTTGGAAAAGCCATATAAATTTATAAGCCATTTGTATAAATTTAGAAAGCTCTATAAACCAACGCAATTAATGTACACGTCGGGAGTGATGGCGTATTGTGAGAGAAAAGTAGGTGCATTAGTGCCGGATGAGGTCGATGGCGAAGCCAGCAGCGTCAGCGAGAGATGGAAAAAAAATAAAAGGAAAAACTTTGCACACATTGCATGATTCAATTGTGAAAAAGGCAGCAGGGATGGGATGAACTCAGAAAATTAAAAGCTTTTACACTCAGGTAAAACATAGTAGTAGGTATTTTGTATAAATTTGTTTCAATTTCGTCCGTGAACAAAATTCCGGTCAAACCAAAAACAACTGATCGCAACCACACTTGGTATAAAGGATATTCGGCCGATGAAAAAGCGAGTAAAACGAAATTAAGGGCAGTAAATCTCAATTTTACGAAAAAATTGTTCGAAGTAGAAAGTTGTGATTTTACTTTCCGACAGACATTTTTCCGAAGTTATACAAGGGAAGTAAATATTTCAGGGCTAAATCTTGCAATCAAAAGATGATTTTGAAGTGACGTCTTCATGTATGCTATTGGAAAGTTGTGCTGTGCGACCCGTACCTATTTTTATTTATCTTTTTTTACTCATTTGTTACTTTTTGGGTTGAAGAGACATAATTAATTGCCGAGAAATGTTCAAATTGCACTTACTTGCACTTCACTACTAAAGCCCGTTCTTTTCTTTTCCTTTTCTTTATTTTTATACAATACAAAAGCTTAAATGCTGCAACCGCTTAGTTGGAAACTCTTGTTAAGTTCAATGTTTTAGTTTTTTCTTTTATTTTTCTTCTAGTTGGTATGTTTTTTTAATTGTTTTCTTTTTTTTGTATTTTACCGCTTAAAGCACGAATTGTTAGAATTAAACATTAAGAAAATATATTCCTGTTTTCTTTTTTAATAATTTACTACTTTGCAAATTGCAAGAAATAGTTAACAAGAATGGAACAAAAGCTAATAAAAGTATAAATATAAATTAAAAATGCTTATGGTTTGAATTGAGTAAATTAATTAAAACTACCAAACGTTTTATTTCAGTTAAAACTTTAAGTTAAACAAACTTGGAAGAGTTTTTACAATTTGTTTTAAGTTCGTTTATATTGACGAAACAAACTTTATTACTATCCGATTTACCGAAGGTATAGTAAGGAAAGGTTCAGGAAAATATCGAACGAATCTCGCTCCTCTGAATGCGAAAAAGTGGTTCTTGAAGACATGATTACTTTTAGGATCGCAAGTTGTGCGGTGCGAATTTAACGCACCGATTTTTTTTTTAAATTTAAAACAACTTGATACAAATCTACCCTTTATTCACACGAATGTGTTAGTATCGCAATTATATATTATCCTTAAAATAACTGAAAAATATAAATTTGATGGATTTCATTTAAACAGAAAGCAAACTGAGTTATGACGATAACACACGAACCTTATAAACGTCCAACTGTCCGCAATAGATGTCGAATTGATTGTAGAGATTTTGCAACATATTTATCACCATCATTGGCGTCGCTGTGCTGCAGATTGATGTGAAGCCGACGATATCGCTAAACAGCATCGTGACGTCTTCATGATTCTTGGCTTCAATCGTTTCGCCTAATAAAACAATTGATGTTATACTAGGGCACGGGTCGGCAGACCGCGGCTCGCGAACCGCATGAGGCTCTTTGCAAAGCGTTTGCGGCTCTTTGAAAATTGGAGACTTGAGAGCTTTTTTTTTTTTGGTCACCGCGTATTCTCGGAGGATATAATTTACTACTGAGAGAGCTTTTTTTTTTAGTCACCAACAATAAAAATTTCAGAATTTCAGTAAAGTATCTAAGTTTTAAATAAAAATTGCCTCTCTCATATCTTCGTTATCATGTTTTCTTCATAATTTAGCTCTTCTCACTGGAAAGTCTGCCGACCCCTGTACTAGGGTATACTAAGGAATTGAGCAATTAAGATAATTTGAATTGAACAGAATTAGGAAAATAAAACGATTTTTATGCTATTGTTAATAAGTTTTCAGACAGAAATATGAATCCAACAATTTTCAAATAATTGATTTTCAAAACACTAAAAGGATTTTATTATATATTCATCAATTTCCTGGCAATATTCAATTTGTGAATTTAGAAGAGTTCATAGAAAATGCGTTTAACCAAAATTATTTGATAAGCGGATTTCGATGAATATATCATCAATGAACACGCGCCTGGATCGTGATGATTGCAATTCAAAACTTATTAGGTAGTTAGAAATTACAGAAATTCAGTTTAAACTTTAAACTTGCGAATTTTACGTGATTACAATTTCTGTTGAGCATTGGGACAATCAATTTCCATTATGGAACAACGCGTTGGCTATAATGCGTTCACCGAACACATTCAGTAATTATATTGCTAGAAAGCATTGTGCGCATCGGCCAGTTTCACACTGGAAATTTTAAAAAACTCACGAGAATTCAAAAAGATGAAATGAAGTCGTTTATAATCCAAAGTACGAACCTAATTGACATTGACCTGTTTGACAAATACGGGACATACAACCTGCGTGCAACAGGCTTACCAATAGCAGCAATCAATTCAAATTTGCTGCGTATTTGTGGATGGAGCACTTACTGAATGCGTTCGCCGAACGCAGTTTCGCTGTTATTTTAGATTCAGACATTTTGACTTAGAAGGAGACAAGGATAATTAAAGTTGACTTACCTAGCCATAATCGTTTCGCTATATCCGGTGGGAAAATCAGATGCAACAGACTTACATTCTTCTCACGTTCCTTGTCCACGGCGCGGTTACCTTCTTCGATTGAACTTTTCAATTTGTCCATGCGTCGTCTCAATCCATCCTAGAACAAGGAAAACGAAATTTGTTACAATTTCCCAATAACAATACGGAAAATAAATATTTTCTCCATTTTGTTTTGAAATGATATTTGAATAACATGGACTTAGTTTTTCTTTAGATAATATAAAGTTTTGAAAATGTTTTTCACCTTGTTTTCCAAATTTTTACTATGTTTATTTTTCCACGGAGTGGAAAAGATATAGTAATAAGTGTAAAAAAAAGGGAGCATCAGATGTATACAACTAACAACCGGAAAAGAGAAATTTGCCTCGAGGTAGAACATTGGAAAAGAACAAAATGTATTGTAGTAAGTAACACGTTGAACAGATTTCGTAAGACGTGTTATAGATAAAAATGCACGCTAGCAGCTGAAACACGCCATTAACACTATTGCCAGCGATTCCATTTCTATACATGATGACCCAATAACGCGAAGAAGCAAAAAAGGAAACGAAGAAGAAAATTGTATGAAATATTTATTTTTTCATTTTTTTTTGGAACATAAAACACATTTCTTGGCGGTTCAGAAAAACCTGGTGAGCAGAATCCAAGTAGGGATTTCGATTTTGCTGACCAGCATACACAATAAATATTATATAATTGGAAAGGCAATTTAATCGTTTAAAATCCGAATTATTTCTGTGGAATCTTTTAGTACTGTATTTGAGTTATCAATCTTAAAATCTGAAAGTTGCATTAATTGTAAGTGTTATTATTATAGTACATCAAATGACACAAAAAAAATTTCTCATTGCGTAATAGACTAGGTACAAAATACCTTCCCAAAAGGATAATTTAATTTCATTTTTCACTTGCACCTGGTGAACTTTCCCCGATCGTAAATAACTTTAACGTTGGTACTTCTATTGCATATATCATGTTAACCGCCCCAAATATACCGCCTCTTATTCAACTTTCCTATCGCTAAATGATATATAATAATGGAATATATTGACCGTAAAAACGGCAATTTGCAGAAGCCAGAACAGCAAAACTATTCATTGCAAACTCACCACATACATGCCAACTTAGTGCACAAATTTGTGTCCTTTTATACGTTGCATTCTGCAATATGATAAATAATAAATTTCCCATGAGTGCTTACCCAACACGCAGCCAGTTCGCCAAGAGCCATCAACTTTGAACTTTGTCTATGTGGTTAGTACCTACCAGCAATGAAAACTTGAAAACTATATACGTAAATGAGTGTCTCCATTCCTATGATGCAAGGATGTATGAAAATGGATGTGCTTCATCGGGGCATAAACATCAAACGGTGTTTTAACTTAGTCCAGAGACTGATGATGAGGAAATAAAATAAGTTTTCAAGTTATTGCAACTTGAAAATTTATGTATATGTATAGGAAAATGGTAAGGAATAGGATAGACAGAGAAGCAAGAATGCAGGATGTATATTTACGACATACGAGTGGCATAACTTAGTTTGTGGAAAATGCAACAGGAATACGTAAACTACAAGGAAAACTTTCAAACCTGTTTGCGTCTCTAAATCTTGTAATTTATAAAATTTCGCCAGGCAAAAACTGTAAGTAACTTTTTTACAAAATAAATTAGTACTCATTTTTTTATTATTATTATACAAATATATATTTAGTAAGTTGTATGTGTGAAGGATAATAAACACATTTTCTTCCTTCCCCGTTAGCAAACTTTTTTATGGCAGGCTGCGGGAACTTTGAGTAAGGCAATCAGCAAACACGAAATATGAAACATTAAATGAAAAGATTGACAGGATTATATATATCCTTGCAAAACTATATCCAAATATATACTGAAATAAATTTCCAAAATTTAATTACTTTTTTAAAAATAGTTGAGAGTCAAGTTATTTTAAATAGAAAAATTAAAAATTTGAATAATAATCGCTTAATTTTTTGTATTCTTAAAAATTTTGCCAGGAAAATGGGAAAATGCAACTTCTAATATCAGTGCAAGCGCATTATACTTATAATAAATTATTATGAATAGGACTGGAAGAATTTAAAAAGCCTATTGAAAACCACAGGACTTCGAGAGTTCGAGGCGTTTTTAAAACCCAATTTTGTTTCCCATCTGGGAACTTAGCCAAATGTTGGTCACATGTCCATAATATAAATTGCACTGAGCAAGTGAAGTGATGATTAAATTGCGTTATCAGATCTGTAAGTGACGCGTGATGAATTTGTGATGAATTTATAGTCGGTTTCGACACACCCACTGCAAAAAATACTGAGATGAAACGGACTTGAAAAACTGGCTTGGTTCTTAGTGGAAAGTTGTCCTTAAAGAATAAAAAATAAAATATTATCTATTAATATATAAAAAGAAATATTTTATTATGTTTCTGTCGTTGACATCGTCGACATGAACAAATCACAAATGAAAGGGAAAAAAATTAAATTGTGGCTAACGTCCTACGGTTCGATGGAATATTATCAACCCAAAAGGAATAAGAACATACTCGTAATGCAGACATTATACAACTTTTCCAGATATTCCCGTACTCCCCAACCACAACATAACCACCCCTAATCAATTACACTCCATGAGTTCGGTACTTTCTTTATAATTCTTTGCAACTGTTGCAAGATAAAATTGCCGAAAGGGAAAGCAATTTGTAAACTCAAAGCTGAAGAGAAACTGAAAATTACTACAATTCGATAAAAATGTTGTAATTTGTGAAATTCTAAAGTATGAAATGCAAATTATATCTGGAAATTGAATTGCGTAGTACACCCACCTGTGCTCTGGCTTGTTCGCCCACAAGGATAACATCTCGAGTGGCATCGTGTAGTGGTATATCAGAAATGAAGAGACCATTTCCGGTGAGTCCTTCAAGTCCGTCTAGGAATGGCGAGCCGATGAAGAGAAGCGAATCCGATTCGGGACAGTAAACCATTTGCCCTTTCAGTTCCAATCCCTGAAGACACATACAAAAGATAGATCCTTATTAAATCAGAAATAATTTGTTAATATTACCAATAAAAAGGTTAACTAACTGTTCGAACATTATTTAAATAATTTCTTGTTAGGAACAATCTTCATGAATTCATGTGTTTGTGTGTTGTGTAGGTGTGTGTGTGTAAGGGTGAGGATGCCTCAAAGCATTAATGAAAACACTTGCTAGGGACCCGAAATTCTCTTGTCCTTTTCCTAGTACATTTTAATTTCACTGGAATGCACGAAGGAAATTCGCCTACTTGGCAGCTTTAATCTACAACCGAGAGATTAATACTGGATGTTTATGAAAATCAATTTATGTTAAAATATTTCAAGAAAGGCACTTTTCGATTTTCTTCTTCTTAAAATAAAAATTTATAATTGAAAATTAGAAACGTCAAAGGATTTTCTATTGTCTTCGGGAGGCAACTTCATTTTCTAATATAGGTATATGAACATCATGTATAATTTCGGAAAATACGTTTAACACTTTCCTAACTAAACTTTACTAAAAAGGTTGGTAACGTTGGAAACATTTGGACGTTGTCGTGCCGCAACTTTCCACTAGTCGATATCGGAATTGACGCATCAATCTATTCGAATAGTTTCGTTGCTGAACGACTCGATTCGATTTACTTTAGGAATCGAATGTGTTGCTTTCGATAAGAGTTGATGTAAGAAAAAGGAAGTGTACGTCGATAGATTCTAATCGTGTTCACACATTCGGCTATTCTGTATTCGCGATGCTCGTTCTGTAACATCTATGTTCCAATTTTCGAAGACATCCTTTGACACCCAATGGTGATTACATTCTCCCAATGCGATTGCGTTTGCAAATATAGTTTTCCCGATCCGACGAGTTGGCATTCACTGATAGAACTAACTACAGATGACGAGAAAACATTGCAACATAACTAAAGTTATATGAAGATAAAAGAGTTTTCAGGATAAAAAATGTGATTCCGGAATCGTCGCAGTCTTTAATTTTAATTCGAAAATTGGTTGAGTTGTGCTTAAAAATGTCATTTTCTGGTCTCTTTTTGAGCGCAGGTTAATATCATTTTTCGTCATTTTTTTTTCCCAAAACCACCAAAGAAAATCAGTTATTTATATTTGCGCAAGAGTAATCTATCAATTTTTGATGTTCGTATGAAGTATGAGCATAAGGATTGTATTGTATGCGAAAAGAAAGATGTAGGTAAATAACGGATGAAGGAAATATTTATATTGCCATCATAGAAGGAGAATTCGATTCGGTTTTTATATTCTTTTTGGATATAATACATCATTCCTCGCGGTCGTATTCATATTGCTATTGGATTTTCTTTCTGTTTTCCGCGTGTAATATTTTCTTGCGACAAGGAAAAGGATGACAAGGACGATTGTTTCAAACATCCGAACATCCATCTCAGGAATAAAAAATATGGAGAATAGCAGGCGAAACATGCTAGTGACGGTGAAAATGTTTTATTTTGTTAAATTTTGTTTTATTCTCACTTTATTGAAAAGGATATAAAAAATAAATAAATCGGAACGTTAAATTCGCATCGCACAACTTTTCGGCCATAACCACTACGATTTCGTCAATGTTTTATTTATTTTTCTTGCAATATCTTCGGTATTACCATCGGAAAAAATGAGTACAAGTCGATTTTTGCATTTCGAATCGCACTCCTTTTTTGTTAGTCTTTTTCCGAATGTTATTTGTTGTATTTCCTTTTCCTTCACAAAAATATACCATTCGTGTTTATTTCTTTCCTTCGTCCAATCCACATAATTTTTCAAAGCGTGGAAGCATCATTAACAAAGCCAACAAATTTACCACACAAAGCAAAAAGCGGAATAATGTCATATTTTTAAGGAAATCCCTTTTTTCAAATCTTTTGGCTTGTTTTTCAAAAAGCTTAGCCATTGTTTTCCTAATAAACAATTTAATTATTCGTTAAACACAAATTTTACTATTAATTAAAAGTTTTAATTAAAATCAACTTTTTTATTTGTAAATTAATTAAGCACTTGTATAAAACGTTGCAAAGTTATTGCAATTTGTTAATTAAATTTTAATTATTCCACGGAAATTTAATAAAAATCATACAAAATACTAATACATGTTTTTCATTAATTATTTTTTGGTATACATATATAAATATAAAATTTTATAGACAATGGAGTGTATTAGATTATTCAAATTTTAAAGAAAATTTTCTCTCGAACATTGCAAATGGAAAAAAATTTCAAAGCTCTGCAAAAGTGATAGGTCACAGTAACAGTCGCAGGTAAAACGATGAAGATTTGTATGTACCTACTCGTAATTCAATTTTCAGTCTGATTCCAAGGACAATCGCAACAATTTGCCTGCAGACTAAAATCGATTGGTTTTAATGCACTTGAGAATTCGTTTAGCTTTAGCAACGCACACTGAACCAATATTACCAATGAACATTGAGCTTTACAAATGGAAATCATTTGCAATGCAGCATGAAATATTATCTAATGTTCGACGAAATTATTCTGATTTTATATTTAAGTATTCCCAAAAACTTAAAACCGAAAACTTAATCATTCATTTTCATGGATTATGGTTTTCAGATGCAATAGAGATGAAACAAAATGCGTTGTTCTAAAATGTGTACTTTATTATATAAACAATAAGCAGATTTGCATTTGTAAAGATTACAATTTTATATAAATATGATAAAAATTACGTGTGCATACAAAATTTTTAATGTACACAACTTGCGATAAGATTTTCCAGTAAGAACCAACAATTGAAAATAT
>JARJEB010016096.1:0-34194 GCA_030264535.1 Liometoxenus newtonarum | reverse complement strand
AACTCCAGTAATAGGTATTTAATGAATACGGAAAAGTTGCGACCGGTTTCGATCAGTGACGATCATCTTCAGGCATAGGTACGCCACTGGAAACAATATATAATTGTACAAGTCAAGTAAGAAAATACATAACTGCATCAGAACTAATAAGGAATTGCCAAGAAGTATTTGAAGTTCTTTTTTACTCATAGACACGAAAAATGTTAGTAAAAATGATAGACATTACAAAGATAGACTTATGTTAAGCGCCATCTTCAATTTTAATATTAACTACAAAAACTAATAAATATGTAGAATTTCGTAATTTTTTTATTTTAAGTTTACATTTATAGGAAACAAATTGAAAAATCCACATTTTCAGCGCCATCTTACTAATTCGTAATGGTGTTTATTTAAAATGGCGCTCATAACATATAGGAATCTGCAATTTTTAAAATTTTTGTTTTGCAGTTTATCAAAATTACTGTAAACGACGTGTTAAGCGAAATATGAACATTTTTGACGTATAATAATAATAATAAAGAATAAATATCAAATTACATCCTGGAAAAATTAAGGAATCTATCACCTTTCAAACAATAACGTTCTCCTTAAAATTTGTCTCTGTTCATGCTTATTCATTACTGTTGGAATCACGTTCAAAAAAACCAAAATTTATTATGACTAATACAAGCATTAAAGAATGCAGACAAATGTAAAAGACTTGTTTACGTCCTTTTTATATCATTGGATTTTTTAATCCTTTCTAGAATATTATCCTGTTTGTAGTTTTATGTCTTTTGACATTTTTGTTTACTGCACAAAATATTTCTCCCTGGTTTATATTCACATTTGTACATGATGGCGCAATTCATTATCCTTGTCCTATTCCTTAATTTTTCATTTAGCTATTTTCCCGTTTTCATTTACATGTTTTTTTATTGTTGTTGGGTATATTTTTTTAACTACTTTTACTCTTTTATTTAACTTTATTTTTTATTTGCTGATTTTTATTCATCGCTTCAGTGCTCTCTATTTCATCTACAATATCCTGCAATTTTCATAAAGGACGAGTTTCTTTCCAAGTGCGTTAATTTTTTTTTGTTTGAAGTCAAAAGTATTTTGTTTATATTTTAACTTGATTTCTCATTAATTTTTTTCGTCGCGGTTATTCATAAATGCGTGAATCCTTTCTTCTCATTTACATCCTCGTTTTTCCAATTAAAAATGTAAAAATCAACTTTGTTTTTCAATTTTTCTATGTTCTCAATTTTATTATAATTCAGAAAATTGGCGTTTCTTCATCGTAAAACTGACTGAAGACTAAACACAGTCGGAAAAAGTGACAGGAATTGGGGAAAATCCGGTTATATTGGTAAAACTGAAACTGAAACTAATAGAGCGCTTCGGAAAGTCCGAACAAATTCCATTTCGTTTTTAGTCTATAGAAGTTTTTACTTCCGGCTAAAACTGAAACTGGATCCAAAGCCGAAACGAGACCGAGGACGAGGACGAGCACGAATTTGATGCCGATGCTAAAATCCAAACGCAAAAGCTGTGGGAAAACTAAACTAAAAATTCAGTTTCGTTGTGAAGAGAAAACGCTTTTATGCATTGACACCAGCAGCTAGTAAATTTAGTTGAGCCTTTTGCTTTTCAGGATTGTTCAAAAAGCTAAATAAAATTCTGCCTTTATAAAATACAGGATTAAAGAACCAAACGGACGGAACTATAAATTAAATACGGATTCTAAAATTTAAATAATTATTGCGTTTTTTAATAACTAAATGTTCCTGTTCCATCATAAAAATTAATTATATTTTTATCCTAGAATGTCAGGACTCTTAGAAATTTCTATACAAAATTTTATAGATGTTTGTACTGTAAATTCAGGACAAACGCAGTCAATTTTTATAAAAATGAATAATTGTGTTATATTCCTAGAAAGCCCAGTGGAAATCAGAAGGATAAGTCGTCAAAAATGCCAATACACATATGCTGGTTGTCCTGGTGTACCATTTTGTCATTTTTTGCTCTCCCGCATTCGTTTGTATTGATGTGTTGCTCATTTTTCCATTTTATATATTTTTTATTTCGCGCTGTTCAATTCGCCTCTGTTTCCTGTCATTTCGTTTCCTGTTTGTCCTGCATCGTTCTGTTTGCAATGTTTATAGTCGAACGACGATGAGTACGATGTATTTGCATTGAACAGGAACAGGAGTACTGGTTCGTTTTGGTATTCATAGAAGGTTCTATTTCATCATTTTTTTCTGACTACAGTAGTGACAGTAAGTGTGATACAGAAAATTGGTACGATTCTAGTTGATGGAAAAAAAGGGCGTTAATCCGAAACTCGAAACGAATTACTTGCATTACTTCCATACATGAAACTGTGAACACTGAAAAAATTTGCAGCTTAAAAGAAAAATTTAAAAAACGAAAATAACGAAAGATAAAAATAAAAACCCTCATTTTTTTTGGTAAAGCCTACCGTTGAAATGAAGCCAATGGATAATTAAATACCAGGATTAAAGGATTATATAGGTATGGACAGGCTTTGTTCCTTTTGTTTTGAAGTATAATCTAAATTTTGCGAAAATGAACAAAATATGTTTTTTTACTTGTTGTAGGATAACGTACAGGAAAATAAAAATATAATCAGAAAAGTTTGATGTATGACAGGAACATCATTGAACTTCTTCTCGGCTCGTCTTGACTTACAACGGACTTGAATAACTTGTCCAAACTAATCAAAACCGATTGCACATGAAGCCTTAAGAATATATGAGATGCTTCTTGAGTTCATTCCCAATTCACCATCAGAACGATGAACTTCAAACTTTTTCACCTTCTTTTCCCTAGTTCAACTTGTTCAAGTACTACACTAAAACATCATCAAGCATGTAGAAAGTTTCGGTATTTAAATTTTTTAGACTTTTTCGACTGTACAAACACAAGTTTATTTGTTTTTCATATGAATATATGTTTGAGCTCAATTAAACGAGATATTTTACCAAGCAAAACAAAACATTTGTAGATTTTTATTAGAGGAAAATTATAGAAACCTATCTTCATCAAGCGCCATCTAGTATATAATAGCAGCCTCTGGAATACAAGAGATGAATCTTCAGTTCATTCCCAATTTACCATCAGAAGGATGAACTTTAAACTTTTAATTAATTCTGATGGGAAAGTAGAAATGACATTGATTACGAATTGATTCCTACACAATTTCTACTTTCCAATAAGAATTACTCCTAGGATTGACGAGTTCTACGCAATCGTAGTGGTTATAGTCGGAAAATTGTGCGGTGCGATTAAAAATTAAAAAATATTAAAAATATAAAACGACGAATGGCCACTGTCATCTCCGCAACAGCACCCAGTTATGAATGACTTGAACTGAGCTCCGATCCGTCTTATATATCGCGTAGTCATCATGAACAAGTTCAATCAATCATGTAGCGCAAACCACAGAGCTTCAGGTCTGTTACGCATCGTTACGAGTAACAAATTCAACTCAACAAATTGCGTTGGTTAACATTTATATCACTGGAGTTATTTGATTTCCCATTAATCCACCACATTTGACAGGCCCTCACACTGGCTGGACCATGAGCATATTATCATGTATAATAAGTAAGTATACATGTGCAGATTTCTACACTTTCATTAAAGGAAAATTACAGAATCCAATCATCTCTAACCGCCATCTAGTATGAAATAGCCGAAGACTATGCCACATAATTTTTGTTTAGATTAGTTATTCTCACGACACATGTCAAAATATTTTGGAAATAAGTATAGCATTTCCGTTATAAAACAACTCCCTTATCCCCCCGAAGGCAACCAAAGAGAACAAGAAATATCAATTTGACCTTCCATTCTGCATTCAAATGCGGTTGAAATTACTCTCAATAACTTTAGATGGTATATAAATAGTTTGAAATTATGGTCAATTTAATACTAATTGGATGGAAAACGTTCCCTACATAGTTTCCCCCTTGCGACACCGCAAACCTTCCATTTCTCACCGGTTCGTGCTTCCAGATTTCGCCGTAATGTCAACAGGCGAATATCTCACTTTGCCAGCAGAAACCCGACTCGACTTGAACCAACACCCCAACACCGAAACTTTAATGCATCCCCAACCCGATATAGAACGTTACCATTCCCATTTTACTTCGATCCCTCCCATACAACCCCAACACACTTTGTACTATCTCATGATTTTCCAAACTCCATATGTAACCATCTTTCAGGAACGAGGGAAGCAATTCTCATCTTTCAACCGTATCGTCCATATGGTATCAGGTTCGATCATTAAATATCGGCGTTCCAACCCCCAACCCTTGCCCTAGAAGAACCGCCAATTTGATCAAGACATATTTATATTATAAAAATGGAGTTACAATATAAAGCACTTTTAAAAATAATTTAAATAAATAATGTTTTTTTTTAAAGTTTCAACCCTTTTTCAATGGCTTTCTTGTATTTTGACACCCTTTTCTCCCATTTACGTGAAATATCAGTATCCTTCAATATCTACTAAGTTCCTGTGTCGTTTTTCAACAATTTGCCTTACTTGTAACTCAATCTTCAGTTTTTTCTCTTTTCTCTGGAAACCCTTAAATTCCAACCCCCAACCCTTGTCCTACAAGAATCGCAAATTTGATCAAGGGATATTTATAATATAAAAAGGGGGTTAAAATATAAAGTAATTTTAAAAATAATTTAAATAAAAAATGTATTTTTGAAGGTCTCAACCCTGTTTTAATGGCTTTCTTGTCTTTTGACACCCTTTTATCCCATTTACGTTAACTCACAGTATCCTTCAATATCTATTAAGTGCCTGTGTCGTTTTTTCCTGGAATGAGCGAACATTTTGATTGTTTGAATACTTTTTCAATAATTTGCCTAACTTGTAACTCAATATTCCGAAGTTTCTCTTTTCTCTGGAAACCCTTAAAAAGTGAAGCAACCCTCAATATATTTTATGGATGCAATTTTGCTTATGCAATATCCTTTGATTTGCTATAGCCTAGTTCATACTTGTATTACAAATTGACAGAGTTTTGATTTGACTATATACTTACTACCAGTTTAAGTTTTGGGGGATGGTTTCGGCTTGTTCCAAACTGCAAGCAAGAACATGCAAAGTGCAGACGAAATCTAGCGTATTCCCTGCGTGTAGCCATTAACTAACGT
This sequence comes from Liometoxenus newtonarum, assembly GCA_030264535.1. NCBI lineage: Eukaryota > Metazoa > Arthropoda > Insecta > Coleoptera > Staphylinidae > Liometoxenus > Liometoxenus newtonarum. The sequence goes on along the minus strand of JARJEB010016096.1, from coordinate 29,007 downwards.
AGCTTTAGCCATTAGTGTTCGATCACTGAAGACCTGTTTCAACGTGTTCTATCGGGAATTAGTTTCGTTTCAAAGGATCATAGGTTTGTGCACTCCTTGGAACTAATGATGTTATCTTGCGAATTGGAAAGAAAACGAAATTTTTGAAAATGGAAATTGTATACGAAAATTATTTCAGCATGAAGTAACTAAATTGAAATAATCAGAAGATTATCTATATTATTAGGCTTAAAGAAATTGAGATTATTTTTCATCCTTTTCGTTTTTCGTGGCCAATTTCACTTCATTATTTCGTCCACGTTTGGTTCAATCAGTAAGGATTTTTCAGTTAATTAAATTCGATCCGCTTTATTTGTGTCTTTTTTTTTAGATTTTATTTTTCCTTCGATCGTTCAATAAATGAAGGTAGGTTGTAAAGAGGGCGCTGCAAATATTAAAAATAAATCGGACTAGATCAAAGTTAGTTCCAGGAATAGTCGGAAAGTTGCAATTTATTTCTGTAATCCTGTAATTTCCAAACTCTTCAATTTAATTTCTATTTCTCACCAAGAAACAAAAATGAAAAATTACAGAAATCTAAATATTCGCAGCGCCCTCTTTACTCCTTACTTTAATTTATTGAACTGTCGAAAGGAAAATATGACCAAAAGCAGTACTTCCCGTAGAATACTTTCGGAATTATCGTAAAGTAAAACGAAAAAAACATAACTTGTATCCTTCGATGAGTCCTTGCCTTTTTTATCATCCTTTCGTGAGAATCGTTTAGCCTTCTGTCCAGTTAATTTAGTATTATATCTAGCCCGGGTTCAGTCAAGTCAACAACCCTGGAACTTGTCAACCCTTTAGTCCTTTTTTCATCCTAAAAAACTTGCATTTGTGTTTCACAGTTTACAAGTTTTCGTTACTTTTTACTGCAATTCACCATTTTTCTTGTTACGTTTTCCAGGCATTTGCTAGTTCAATTTTCTCTTTTGTTCTTTTTTTTCTTGAATTTTCTTTTACCACACTTTAACTATTTAAAGTAACTTTTCACAGCACACAACAAACTTAACTTTACATTCATGACCATGCACCGTATTTGCGTTTGTTTATATTCTTTTTACATTCGTGAAAAATTATTCTTTCATTGAAAAAACCAAGAATTTTTTTCATTCAACTTTTCAGATATTAGACATTAGTGACTTGAAATTTTTTATAAGTTAGTGACTTACTTAAAAATAATGTCGAGTCCTTGCTGTAATACAACTTGAAAGAAGGCAAGATATTAACGTCCTGAAAGGTTAAAAGGGTTAAAGAACATTCTGTTTCTAGGCTCCAATTCTCGCCTTTTTGTTTCCAAGACGACTTCACCGTCCTGCAGAAGAAGAGGAAGACGTTATCTTATCATCGGTTTGCACATCATTACTTTAAAGCTTTAGATTTGAGAAGCATCAGGGAATAGAATTTTAAGATGCGCTTTCCGAAGGAAGAAAAATCAAGGAATAAAGCACGTAATGAAATTTTAACTTGAGAAATGTTGGTTTTTTTTTGTTTCGTACATTTTTGTATTTAACATTATTTTTTATAAAATTTCAATGAATTATTTATGTTTCAAGTTAAGGAATAATTTGAACTTAACTCAAAAAATCTTGTTATATTGATTCGTTTTCTTGATTTTGATCTGGAAAGCTCTAGGATAACCCGATCAAGCAAGAACATGAACTCATTAGGATTAGGGGATATACAAAGGAGCAATACTTGAACCGATTGTGGATTGCAGTTAACTAGTCCTTGTATCCTTGCATATCAATTTATAATTAAACCAGATGATGCATTACTCAAATCAGACTCACGAATATAAATATGAATTACGTTATGTTCGTGACTTTATTACCGTTTGAAATTGTTGCAATACCGAAGAGCAAACGAACTTTGTAATTAGGTCATTGTTACTTATCATTTAGGTTATTGTTTTTGCGGCATGAACGTGAGCACAGGACCAACAGGACGAATGAAATAAATTTGAATAATGTCTTTTTCTAATATAATATTTGCAGTTATGAATTAAAATTGATAAAACTTTTAATAGAAATTTACATTTTTAAAGAATTTGAATAAAATTGTAAATTGGGAAGAGAAAAATTAAAAATGACCCGATAAATTACATGGTCCTATGACGTGTGGAAATAAGGAATAAGCTGAAATGGGAAAATTCTAATGATAGGGAGTGAACGTTTTATTTACGAAATTTGCATAGATATTGAATTAGTTCTATTAGTTTTTCTTTTCCTCTAGTTTTCCATATTCATTGAGGATGCTGTAAGATTTTCTAAGGAAAAAGGACGAAAATAAAATAAACAAATAACACAAAATAAAAGATTTTTTCAAATAAAATTTGATGAAACCAAAATTCATGGAAAACTTAAAGTTTACAAATCCTAAAGCTAAAAACCGTTAGAAATTTCACCTGGAAACATCGAAAATACAAAAATAAAAATAAAACATTTGAAAAAGATATATAAAATAATTGAGGAAAACTGTTGCAAACCTAAAGGAAAACTGACTTAAATTTTTAACAAAACACATGTAAACTTTAGAAATTGCTCTTGGAAACACCGAAATTGCAAAAATATGGAAAACAGAAACTGACGAAAATGTTTTCCTTGCAAAAACTCTAGAAGTATGAAAATGGCAAAACTGCGAATTCAGTGAAAACCGAAATAACATAATAAATATTCCTATAAATGTAAGTACAATAAAACGCAATTGTAAATATGGAAATTTTCGTCCTGAAAAATGAAATTTTTATATTTGACATTCACATGCGTTGCCTTTTTATTTTATCTCTCATATCAAATGCACTTCAACCACAACACGAATTAATAATTTTAGTTAATCGGTGCGAGTGACACTACAAAATCCTGGCCTACTATTAGGCAATGCATGAGTTTCATTTTTACATCAAATTACTCGGTTAGTTTTTTTTAAAACAGCATTTTTTTATATTTCGTTCATTTGCTTGTCACTATTTTTGGACTTGTTGAATTTATAGCAAATATAAATTCTAAATTATGAGATGTACGAAAATAGTTTTCACATAAAAGTTGTAGGAAATATGAAAAATGAAAAAAAAATTATTAATTTTTTTTTCTCTAAAATCAATATTTGGCCCGTTATTTGCAATTATTTGTTTTAGCCTTCAAGTAAAGGTCATTGAAACTTCTAAAATTTTATCATTGAACAATTCTACGTGCTAGTTTGTTCATAAATTTAAAATGAATACAGTACTTTCAATTCTACAGAAATAAAGCAGAATTAAACAAATAATCATAATTAAAGTGGCGGATTCATATTGCAATTTTGATGATTACTAATGAGTAGAGTTACAAATATAGTAATAAATGTGTTCGTGTGTGATGGTTTTTGTGTGCATCAACATTTTATCTATTTGCAATTTAAAAATGCAATTATTTTGTCATGTTCAAACTTTAATAGTGTTTCCTAGTGTAAAAATTTTTATAAATAAATTCGTTAAAATGTGAAAAACCTACAAATATCCTTTATTTTTCCCCGTTTTATAATGTCCTGGTTGATTATTTTATTAGATAGAAAACTATTTGTTTATATTCGAAAAAAGAAACCTATCCAGGCAAATCTACATTTTTAAATTAAAATAAATTAATTCTTTAGATGCAACATAACTGAATTTTCTTCTATTTCAAAACATTAAAAAATAAAGGAACAAAACAAAAATGTCCTTATAATTGAATCCTGCATACTTTTTTGCTTTTTTCTTCACTTTTCATAGATAATTTTTGTAATATCATTATTTTATGGAAAGGATGTTCGAAGAGAATCCTAACGTAAAGTGAAATTCAAGGAAAATTTCAGTGCTTCAAACGTAATATTTCCTCGTCGTTAATTACTCTGCCAATTAATTCTCGTACTTAATAAAGACGAATATTATTCCGCACACATTAATATATTCAGAATCAACATTAATCACTTTCTAACAATTCCACTACAAATTACAACTTTGATTGTTTTCACTTTCCAAAAACGAACCACATCAGAAATTCATAGGAAATTTTACTACCGAATCACTAATTGTCCTGATTCGGTGATAGGCTTTCCAATTCTACCGCCAGGAATGATTCATTTAGTTAGATATATTTGAATTTTCAACCGTTAACTATTAATTACCTAGATTCCCGTTAATTTCTATAAAATTTAATATTTAATACGAAGTAAAATGGTAGGAACGAAGTAAATTGGAAATGCGAAGGATCAAAGAAGATTACTAATTGAAACGTTAATTTCTTTTGTTGTTTTCACATTAAATTTTCCATTGTATTGCTATTATTCTCAGTATGGCTACGTGTTGCTGTACTTTGCATTGTGTGATTCTTAGTCATTTAATTAATTTCTTTTTGAACACTAACTAGACACAATTATAATCAAAATCCGTACAATGAAGTCATAATAAAGCAACAAATAAAATAACAACGCAAATAAATAAATAAATAAACGAATAAAATAATACAGAGCAAAGAGGAGAAAACATAAGTACGAAATTCTATAAATAAATAATTAAATAATGGCAGATGGAACTTTTCGTTTCAATGATGTAAATGTTCAATTCCTTTCTTGTTTCTCGTTTTTACTGTATCGCGTCTCTCCTTTCCCGTTTCTTGAGTTCCTGTCCTAGTGGCTTTTCATTGGATTTACTAGGATTTTCCTCGTGTTTCCTTGATTTGCTCTTATTTTCCTTTCGTGAATTATCATTGCTTGTAATCCCCTAGGTAGTAATAATCTGACTTTTGCCCGTATCTTGGCGACTTTCCCATGATTTTCCTTAATTTCCAAGCCTGAAATGAACTGAAGTGTACTGTACTGAAACCTAGGGCAATTTTCCCAACTTCTTGCCAACTAACTCTCCGCTATTAAACGAAGATTAACGGATGAAGTCGTTCCAGGTATTTAATAATAAAACTTGAATATTCATTGTTTTCCAGTATTTTATGTCTCATTGCCGCGTTGTCTTATTGTCAATTTCAAGAATAACCGTGAATAATTTCTTGCAGGCGAGACAAGTTTAGTTTTAGTGCTGAAATTGCAATATGTAGATTTCTGTATTTATTTAATTTTTATGTTGCCATCTATGTAAAAACTGATCAAGAATTTACAGAAATCCACATATTTTAAGCGCCATCTGAACCAACAAAATTGCATTAGAAGGGTTAAAATTCGCACATTTCTGTAATTTATAATTATTATGTCTCCATCTATGGAGAACACTTATAAACATTACAGAAATCTACAAAATAATCACGTAGTTTTGAAATTTCATATATTACAACAAATAATCTTCAAATTACAATTTTAATTTTTCCATCTTTAAAGAATACCTCGAAACATTATAGAAATCTACTAATTTAAAGCGCCATCTAGTTTACTATTTATGTACTATAACCTCATAATAGTGTTTTTGTTTGATTTTCTAATTTTCTTTCTGATTTCTCCCCGTAAACTTGAAATTTCTGATACCTAATCCAGAATTTGCAGTTTCCTAATTTGCATCCATGAAGAACAATTTGAAAAGTTACAGAAATCTATAAATTTAAAGCGCCAACTAACCTAATAAATATTTATTTCTATTAATCTTGAATTTATAATATTCAAGTTTCCATCTGCGAAGAACGCTTTGCAAAATTACAGAAATCTATAAGTTTAAAGCGCCATCTAGTGTATTGTCATCCGAACATCAAGATTTTTCTTACCTTTTTACATTGCTTGTCATACATGATTGTGTCCTAAGTTTTTTTTTCCTTTTTGGGTCGTTATTAACATTTCAAATCATTAGGAAATAAATTTATTACTACGCATTTTGGTTTCACTACATATTGTACCCGCACGTACGCCTATTTTATTTATATATGAATATATAGAAGAGCACCATCAGTATCACCATCAGCAATAACACGAACATGAAGATAATAAACGTCAGCAAGAACGTAAACGATACAAACTCATAATAAACTGTTACGAACCCACCCCTCCACCCCTTCGAGCACCACACTATACAAATTCATATACACTATATGTACGTATACCAAAAGCAAAGCGTTATTCTATTTATGTTTGTATTTATATATTTCAGTGTGTTTGTATTTGTGTTTCGGTTTAGATGTGTATTTGCTGAAATAAGCGCCGAACAAATGATACAAATGGTTGGAATGGCATAAATGTGGAAAGGTCTCCGCCACACATTTATTATGTATGTATTACTTACATTTCGAACATCACAATAAATGGTTGGTTTCAGGAGGGTTAGAAAATGCTACATATGTTTAGGTTACCACCCACAACATATGTTCCACTTTTTTTTTGATGTAGATTTCTTTATTCCAAAGTGCATTGATGTCGTTTACGTGGATGTGGTCTACGTGTTTTTCGGTAAAAGCAAAAATAAAAATATTGAAATGAAATAAGGTTTGCTTACAAATTTGTTCATAAAATGAGAATTGTCAGGAATATCGTATCATTATGATGGTTAAATGAATGTCAGGATGGTAAAAGTGCTTTTTTATCAGGAATATTATCATGATAGATGAATGAATCTCAAGGTCGTAAAAATCCTGTAACAGGAATATCAACATTATGATTAATGAACGTCAGAAAAAATGTACATGATGGTAAAATGAACGTCAAGATGGTAACACTCCTTTATCAGGAAAAGCATCCTGGTGTAGTGTTAAAATGAACATTTGACTCGAAATTGAAAAGTATAATGAACAACAGGAATATCAACCTCAACAGGAGTTCTTTCATTATCAGGAATATCATTAAGATTTTAAACAGTTAAATGTACGTCCGGTTGGTAAAAGTACTTTTTTATCAGGACTATCAGCATGATAGTTAAACAAATGTCAAGGTCGTAAAAATCCTGCATCAAGATAACAACCTGATGATTAATGAATCTCAGAAACTTGTAAAAATCTACATGACGGTAAAATTAATTGATCATGAAAATCATCAAGGTGGGAAAATGAACATCAGGCTTGTGAAAAAAAAGCTTCATCAGGAATTTCAACATCTTGGCCAAATGAACGTCAGAAATATCATCATGACAGTATGAAAGTCAGAATCCTAGAAGTCTTTTTTAGGAATATGTAAATAATCTTCAGAAAAGGACATCGTTCAAGCATTTTAACATATTCAAAATTTCCTGATAAAAACCATTTCTTAATCTGTAAATCACATTTTAATTTTCATTAATTTTATGTCCAACTAATTTGAATAAGAAAAATCCTGCAAACATTTTAATATTTTAAATGCTTTCAAAATTATCCCATTCTTTATTATTAAAATAATAATAAAATTCGATTATAATCCACGTTTTTCTAGTTAATTAGGTAATTGATGATAATCTGCTTCGTAAATTTTCGTTTTCATGATCACCCGAAAAAAGGAAAGGGTAATAAAAAAAGTGGCTTCGGTACTTTTAGAAGATTATCATTCATCAACGTGAAAAACCACAAAATATGCGCGGGAAAATGCGATGAAAAGTTGATCTAGATATACAAGAACGAAGGAGATAATGAAGTGCAGAAAGTGGGAGAGAGAGAGAGAGAGACAGGCATCGTCATCATGCCCCCAAATTGTCGACAAACGATGGAAAATAATCTTTTCGGCTTTGGTTACTTTATTATTTGACTATTTCTCTAATACTTTCTTATTCACTTGGATATTCTTCGGTTACTTCATGCTCATTTGCTGATTCATCACTTCCTTAATTTTCTAAGGATTCCAATTTTTTCGTATCAAGTTTATTGACGCCGAGTCCTTAATTTTCCATTATACCGTTTCAATAATAATTTTATTTTATTTTTTCTATGTCCCATGCGTTTTATTAATTTTGCTCCTTGAAGTTTACCCTCAATGGTTTGGCAAGTCGTTTTTGTGGCGTTTAAGCCGATCATCATTCATTTTTGCCTTCGTACAGGAAGACTGGGGTTACTAAGACCCTCTCCTCTATATTCTAAACTCTTCTAAGGGTCCTAGAGTGCCGAGAGTGCCGAGGGTGATGGTAAATTTACAACGAACAACCCATTTTCCATTTTCAGAAGAAAATTAATTCGCTGATTCATTAATAAAGATTAATGTCTTCATATTTAGTTTTCTTGGAACGCCGTTACACGATATCGTATAATCGTATCCTTAAATTTTCCTAGACTTAAACATTGGTAATTTAAGTTAAAAACAAAATTTACCTTAAGGCACAAGGTGAAAAGCATAATTAATATTAAATAACAAAAGGCAAAAAATCCAAAAAAAGGAAAACTTTTAAACAAAACGTTTAAAATATGAATACTCGGTTTTGTCGCCAAAATAAATTATAATTTATTGCAATAAATATTCATTAATTTATGAAAAACCCACCAAACACTCATTTGTTTTCATTTTGCGTTATCCTTATTTGAATAAAATTCCGATAGACTACGTTTTTCGAATGGAAATTGCTTTGAACTTTTCCACAGAAAAATGAAACTAATATAAAATTTTATTTCTATTTTTATTGTATTTAGCGTGTTTATAATTTTTCATATTTTTTCTATCACTACGAATACAAGTAAAATAACAAATTTAGAAAAATTAAAAGCAATGGACGAAAGGACTGTAAGAACTGATGGAAAATTTACAGAAATCTACATGTTTTAAGCGCAATCTGAACCATCCAACTTGCATTAGAAAATTTAAGGTTTGTAGATTTCTGTTATTTTTTTAATTTTGATTTTCAAATACTCTTTATAGAAATCTACTAATTCAAAGCGCCAAAATAATCTCATCTGCATGGGTTTTTTTTGGTTTTCTAATTTTTTTACCTTATTTATCTTACAGAAATCTATTTTAACCAAAATAAAATTTCAATTATATTTTACATTGTGTAGTTCTTTAACAGCTCGTGTTGAATTTTCCGTATTTTTGCGTGGACTAGGAATACAAGAAAAATAACTAAATTCAAAAAATTAAAAACTGTGGACGATAGAATTTTTAGAAATGATGAAAAATTTACAGAAATCTGCATGTTTTAAGCGCCATCTGAACCATCGAACTTGCATTAGAAAATTTAAGATTTGTAGATTTCTGTAATTTTTTTGATTTTAATTTTCTAATATTCTTTACAGAAATCTACTAATCCAAAGCGCCATCTAGCCTTACGAAATAAGTATTATAATATCATCATCATGGGTTTTTTTGACTTTCTAATTATTTTCTAACGTATTTTTTTTACAGAAATCTATCTTAATCAAAATAAAATTTCAAATATATTTTACATTATGTAGTTCTTCAACAGCCCTTATAGAATTTTCCATACTTTTTCGTGGACTATTAATAAAAGTTAAAGTAACTAAATTGAAAAAACGAATGCACGACAGAATGAAAAACCAAGCCATATATATTACATATTACTAGTGCCTAGCATAGTATCGAAAGCTTTTTCAGAATCAATAAAGCTTTCTATATGACATAATAATATATAGAGAGGAGATAGTTAGATGAAAGCTCGACTCGACTCGTCTTGAGGCGGCAGGAAACCCGATGCATTACGAACATAAAATACCAATTTCTTCAGTCCCGATGCGCTTTACTCCTTTTTGCAATTCAATTTTTTTCTTATTTTTCAATTCGCTCTATGCTTTTTTTCCCAGCAACTTATTTTCCATAGTTTTATATTTATTTGTCGTACAAAGCCGAGTAAAACTTTGAAATTTTGCTTCTAGTCCTTAAAAATTCCTTACAATATTTCAGATTTTTACATATTTTAGTTTAAGATGAATTTAAGAAAGTTCGTGGTTCGACTGAAAGAAAAACTGATTTAATTTATTTTCCCGTCATAATTTCGTTAACTTGATAAATTTATTATTACACCCGGTATACTCGAATGTTAGTTTGATGTAATAATTAATTATGTTTGGGAACTTTGAAATTTCCAATTTGAATTTCGTGCGTTGCGCCAATTGCCGATTATTAATTACTAATTATCAATTTGGCCGATCGAATTAACAATGGGTAAACGGGAGCGGAGCATTAAGTTGCATTATGACGTGATTATTGCATTATATCATTGGTTATTTCCATTTTATCCACTTTAATCAAGCAGGATAATCACTCAGGATACATTTATTTTCTATTGCAAAATGTAAAATGCAAACAAAGTATAAATAAATAGTTTTCATTTTTCATTTCCGTTTGGATTTTCCAATATCCTTTATATATAGATAAAGCCCAGGAAGGCTGAAACAGGACATTTATTCATTTACCACGAGATTTTCCGATTCATTCAGAGAATGAAATATTTTTATTTAATTAGGTATTCAAATGAATAAATTCGGATAAATTCAGTTTTCCAAAAAGAAAAAAAATTATTTCTTAGTCCTTAATTAATAAAATATGTAAAGTGAGAAACAAACTTTTCAATTTGAAAGCAATTAAGCCCTTTCTATTAAGACTGAACCAGCAAAAGGATCTGAGAATTACGTCAGGTCTTAATTATAAGGATTTAACGAATAACTAATTATTAATTAAAGCAATGGAAAAACTAATAAAAAAAACTTTTCACTTTTCCACATTTCAAACCGTCCTGATTTCAATAATTGCTCAACTGAACTTTCATCCTGCCCCCAGCAATATTACCATATTACAATTTTCATTAATTTCTTTAATTGTTTTATAATTGCCTCTCTTGGTGTCTATCAATTGCAGCAAGACACGAAAAAGTTTTTAATTTTTCGTCTCATTCTACTTAATAATTATTTTAATAAAAAACCTTAAATACAGGAAAAACCGAAGGATTAGAAAAACAAATAAAAATAGATAGATAACAATTAGGCGAAAAAAAAAACTGGAAAAGGTGGAACTAAAAAGGATTAGAAGGAAAACTAGGGCAACTTTAACTATAGTTGAAATGAAATTGTTAGGATTCTTTGCTGTACAGTTGCTGGTTTTTGAATGTGTTGGTTCACATTTTTTCTAATGGATTTAAGGACTAGCACACCATTCACAGCAGCTTTTAATTGCAATTGAAGCAGTTGAAACAACGTTGCGAAAGTCTCAGTTAGCTGTGGGAATTGTAATGGGAGTTCAGTTCAGTTCAGTTTCAGGTCGACTCAACTCAAGTCTATCCTGAACGGCTATAGAAAATGAGAACCAAACAGAACGTTAAATCTTCCTTAAACTTTCCTTCGTGTTAACTTATTTTTGATCTTTCGAATTCAAGTAAATTCTCACATTGTTTTCGAGTGGAACTCGTATTTTTTCAAGAGGTTTAATTTAATTTTTTTTATATTTTTTTTGTTGCTGATCCTTAAAGTTTTCCAATTGAAAATATTCGTAATTACAGAAATTTTCTAAGCCAGGTATAGCTTTTTCTACTTTCTAAGGCTGCAGATTCCTAGAATCGATTTCGTCCTTCTCGATTATTTATTTAGTTTTAAGAAAAACTTTTTTATTTATTTCTAGATTTCCGGGAATCAAAAAAAATCTTCCAATAAAGTTCAGGTTAAGTGAGTCTTCACATTTTTTCCAAGTGGAATTGTAATTTAAATTATTTCTTGTTGATCCTTAAAATTTTCCAATTAAAAATAAACGAACTTACAAATATTTTTTTAGGACAAGGTACTAATTTTACTCTTCTGTGATGAATTTCCAATATTTTCTTGTGATTGTAATGAAAATATATATCCTGAAAGCAAATTGACTGGATGATACGGACGAAATTCGACATTCGACATTCGAAATACGAAATATCAAATATTTACAATGGTGAGTTCAATTTTCACCTAAGCATCGTAATGGAAACTCAATCTTCTTCCAATAAACGCACACAAATCTAAAAGCATATATAAATATAGCACTAAGCAAACAACCATTTCTAATTTCATCAAGGATTCCTAGAGTTGATTTCGTCCTTCAAGGTTTTAATTCCGTTACAAATTTTTCAAGTTTCCTTGATGTTAAGAATTAAGAAAAAACTAACATAAAAATTACATTTATTATATAATTATCCAGGATATTTTACAATTCATAAAATTTTTCATATATTTATCCAAAAACAAGAAAATTTTAAAGTTTTTCTATTTATTTCCTTTGCAAAGCAAACAAAATTTAGGTAAATTTTGATTAAATTTCGTGGTTTTATGTTGCGTGCTTTGCCAAATTCCAGTTATATGTAACAAGGGCAAGGAAATTGAATCCAAGAACGTGGAACTGAAGGAATTATGAAACAAAGTATTATAAAACAAAATTTTCAAATATTTGCTTGTTTTAATTATCTTTGAAAACCAAATATATACTTTATGGAAAAACTTTTATTTATCTTTATCTATTATCCTTTTTCATTTTCCATGAAAACACAAGACTGCCAAGTTGGAACAATAATCATTTATGAGTTTTCCGGGCCAGTATCTAAACAAAACACAATAAAACTATCTATAGTCGTGCCCTTTAACCCGCCGGTTATTAATTATCGATCCTTTAGTTTTCCTTTTCGTTGTTTTTATATTGTTGGCTTTTTGCCGGGCCTATTTCCCTTTTTTTGCAAAAAAAACCTCTAAACCATCGCTTAACGTATTTATGTAGGCGTTTTGCATATTTGGTTTATAAGTTACCTCGTTCCATCCCTTCACCTCTACATGTTTGGTTTGCTGGAGAGGGTGGAATATGCCGCCTACCGTTTACGCTTAGCATATAGTGTCGGGAGGGCAGCTATTATAATTCCTGTTAGTCCCAACCATTACTATGCTATTCTTGCTACCATCCAACATCCTCAAACGTACTTGTACTATTCTCTGTAGCCTTCGTGCAATTACTCATCCTGAATTTCCTAACGGCTATTCAACCAATGACTAAGCACCCGATACGGCTTCTATTATATTATATTTCATTTTTAAACCAAACACCAAACTGCATACAATACACACACACACAAAGTCACGCAGGATCATAAATTAAAAGTTTTCAACTTGAAGTAAAATTTAAACCATCCTGTGCGCTTTTCCATTGGAGTTTTATTAATATTTTAATTTTTATCTGATTATTATTCTCCACCCCAAAAACAGCATTGAAAAAAAAATGGTCCTTTCTATATTATTGTTTTTTTTTTGAATTAATCAATTCTTACCTTACTGCAAATGAATGTCCTTCTTTTATCTTTGCGTTCTCTCCTTGTTTCTTCCTTATTCAAACATCTTTGACAAAAACGAAAAAGTCACATAAAAAAAACAGGAAAAACTTTGGTCTTTATTCATTTAAAAAAATTGTTCATTGGCACTGTAATTATTTTTTCTTTACGCGGAAAACCTTGGAAAAATCTACATAACCGGCACCGGACGGCACGGCTTGGCTCCGACGTGAATGTCAGCGCGTCGCAACAGGATCGACTGAAAGAAACTGCACACGAATAAGTATTGCTGTGCAACTACTGACAGGACAATTCACATTGCATGAGTGCTGTTCGTTCCAAGGGAGCGGGAGCAAGCAGGAGGTTTACGGAAGTTTATAAGGGAAAAGAGGATCGAGCAGTGGTACGAAGCCGAGGACGAAGTTGAACGAACATTTGTACATACATTCATACAGGGAGAAGATCCTACTTGATTGAGGTTGTACGCACGTTTCGCAATGCGCAGGAATTTCCACAGGAGCTGTACTACGTTATCAACCGAACCGCTGGATGTAATGGACAATTTTGGGGTGGTTTACCATACTCTATTAACTCGCACTATTCTAGTTGTAAAGTTAAGGGTCCTTTTTATTTTAATTTTGGCCAATTTGTTAGATTTTTTTGGGAAATTCAAGGATTCGAAGTCCTGCCTTTTTCCTAAATTATTAAAACTAAAATCTACTAAATTCCGCTAACATTTTTCCACTGATTGTGAATTTTCCTAGTGGAGATTATAATTTGCCAATTTAAATTTGTAGGTCAAGGTCAAAATTGAATCGGAATATTTCTCTTTCAACATTTAAATTTCCAATTTTCACTGATCATAATTATAATTTTAATCAGAACAGGATCAGCATGCTTCGCGTTGTATTAATTAATTTCGTACACTTTGTTCCACAACAATATAAGTTTAGTAATATTCCTGTTGCTTGAAATGTCGCTTTTAATGAAACAAAAATGTCCGCGAAGCGCGAACAAAGTACTTTAAACAAAACGAGAAAATGTGAACACTATGAACACCGGAACACAGAGGAAAATGGTTACAAGCAAGAATATTATGACATGCTTCTCTCATGTTCATCGTAAGGATATTATTATAATTGAGTAATTTCCATGCATGCATCATAAAGACCTCCACAACACCTAACACTAACATGTACAAAGAAAATACCGTATGTCAACAAAAGAACAAAAAAATATTTAGATTAAAATGATGGCGCTTAAAATATGTGGATTTCTGTAATTTTGAAATTTTTATGCTGCCATCTATCGTAAATAAATTTCATGAAATAAAGAAATCTACATTTTTACAGCGCCATCTTCACTATTCCGACCGTATTCTTAATATATGTATATTTCTGTAATTTTGAAATTCTTATTATATTGCCGTCGATGGAAAGCCAATTTTATGAGATAAAGAAATCTACATTTCTACAGCGCCATCGTCATTACTCCGTCAGCACTCTTAATTATTTTTCTTAAATTTCTGTAATTTTGTAATTGTTATGCTGCCATCTATGATTATTAAATTTTATGAAATAAAGAAATCTACATATTTAGAGCGACATCTTCCCTATTGCAGCAGCACTCTTAGGATATGTAGATTTCTGTAATTTTCTCATTGTTGTCCTGCCATCTGTGGTAATTAAATTAGATGAATTAAATAAATCTACATTTTTACAGCTCCATCTTGACTACCCCGTCAGCACTCTTAATTATTTTTCCCTAATTTTGTAATTGTTACGATGCCATCTATGGGAATAAAATTTTATGGAATACAGAAATCAACATATTTAGAGCGCCGTCTTCCCAATTGCGGCTGTACTCTTATGATGTCTAGATTTCTTTAATTTTTAACTCGTTATGCTGCCATCTATAAAAATAAAATTTTATGAAATAGAGAAATGAATATTTCTCCAACGCCATCTTCACTATTCCGACAGCAATCTTAATATATCTAGATTTCTGTAATTTTGAAATTTTTAAGCTGCCTTTAATAGTAATTAAATTTTATTCAATGAAGAAATCTCCGTACATATTTACAGCGCCATCTTCACATTTCGGCCGCACTCTGGGATAAAATTTATTGTAAGATCCTGTAAAAGTTTTCCGAAAGAACTTCGTGTATATGAACAAACGCGAACCTTAATAGCTATCGGTGGCCTCTAAACATTTGCCTGGGACTCACTCCTGGAAGAATTTCCACTTTCTCATTTAACCTCATCTTCCATCCTGCTAAGAATTTTCGTTCCTGAATGTTAACAAACAGGGAGTAGAAGGAAGTAGAAGTAACCTTGATTATATAAATTTATATTTATTCAGGAAAATGAAGGATAATTTCCACTCGTACAAACGGCCTGAAATTCAAAGGTGTAAATTATTGAAGAAGCGATAAAGCAAGGATAATTGCAGAATATGGGATTTTGCTAATAAAAAAAAATTATGAGTGGAAAATTTCAGTCAAATAACAAATTGTAAAATGAATATTTAACAATCATTTATTTAATTTAATTGGAAAGTTACAGGACATTATAATTTGATAAGTGTTTAATTAATTCATTAATTAATGAATTAGTTTGTTATTGCAATTATATAAGTTTTTGAGAGGCGCAACCCAATAATAAATAATTATTTTATGAAATTTATCAAACTGTTTTAATTTTTTTAATATTTACAAATTTTTGTGTAAAACAAATCAATTTCAGTCCAAAATTATATATTAACTGGCAGTTTTCATGCTGGTTTATCGAATTTTTTTATTTTTTGACGGTTGCATCAAGAAAGAGAACATGAAAAAAGAGAACATGAAGGAACAGAACCTGAAAATAGAGAACGGTGAAAAAAACAGAACAGAGAAAAAAGAGATCACTGTAAAAAGAGAACAGAAAAACAGACAACACTGAAACAACAGAACAGAGAAAAAAGAGAACAATGAAAAATGAGAACAACGCCTAAAGTCGTCAGACTGAAATGTGCATGCGAACCAAACCAAGTACGCTAAAACCAAGTACGTTTTTTGTGTTTACCACTAACTTCTCGTTAACCCCAATAAGGACTAACCCGCTTACCGTTTACTTTGGGTGGTTTTCACCCAAACTGGGTGGAAACTGGGTGCATTAAACCAATTCGGGTAAAAGTACGGCGGAAACAAACACTGAGAAAATTCTTTAACCTCTACCTATCAATCAACATAAAAATGAAACTTTCCTGTTGTTCTCATTTTTCAGTGTTCTATATTGACAATGTTCTGTTATTTCAGTGTTCTCTTTTTTCTATGTTTGGTGTTTTCGGTGTTCCCTTTTCCTCTGTTCTGTTTCTCAGTTCTGTTTTTCACTGCTCTCTATTTTCATGTTCTGTTCTGTGCTGTTACCTTTTTTGACAATCTATCCTAATAATTTTCGCTATTTTTAATTTTTTCTTAAATAAAGAATTGTAAATTATGTCCACTTAATTTTTTAATTTATCCTAAATTTTCCCTAACTTTTTACATTTCTATGCTGTAATCTCGTCTTCTCCTCTTCTTGCATCGGCAAATATATTTCAAAGTGCTAACAGTCGTTCTAAACTTATGAATAACTTCTTCCTGCAAAAAAAATAGAAAGGAAAATTGGTTGGTTTTTTCTGGATTTAGTTCTAATTGGAATGGAAATTATTGGTTGACCTCAACTGACCTGCATAAGATTGAAACACATAGCGATTAAAGCCATACCCAACATAAGGTACATTGAGCAAAAAATGAAACTCAATTCGATGTCGAAACCCTCCGACGAATAAATCTTATCACCAGGTACTAAATCACCAAAACCGATCGTTGATAACGATATGAAACAGAAGTAAGAACCGTCGAGCAGATCCCAACTTTCATATTTCGAGAATAGAAGTGCGCCCCCAACGATGTAACTAAAATAAAATATTACAGAAATCTGTATATTATTAGCGCCATCTATTGAATGGAAAAATAAAAACTTACCCAACCATCATCGTGAGACATATTGTTATAGGTACGGTAATTGTTTGCGTATCGAAAGTTTCGTCCGAGTCTTCGTCACTCGTGGTGGAAAGCTTTTCAGGACTCTTGAAGTTTTCCCTTCTGATTCTATTAAATTCCTGAAAATCAATTATAATAAGTTAATTCATCATCATTTCGGTGTTCAATAAATAATTCTACAGGTTTTATTGAAATAATCCTTGAAATTTTTTGGGGGTCCTGCTTCGATTATCTAAGCCCTAAGGAAAATTGATATGGGTTCCTAGAGGAATAAAATACAAAACAGTAAATAATCGAAATATAAATAAAATAAAAACGTTTAGTGCAAAAATGGCACACTGTAAAATTGAAGTGACAAGAAAATGACAAGGATTTTGCAGATATATGCAGATATCGCGTGATCCTGGCATGAGGTGGAAACGCAGAACGTCAGCGAGGCGTCATGTGAAAATCACGAAATCACAAAATGACGAAATCATGCAAATATCGCGTTGGTAGGCCGCGGCACGTACGGTTCCCCGTCCTGGATTTTTCCAACATTTCCACACCGTTTTTCACCTATCACTGGAAAATCAACTGGCTAAGCACAAATTCAACATAATGCACACCATACAAAACATTTATTAATTTAATTCATGAATTGAATGAATATTAATATTTATAACAATTTAACCTTAAAAGAGATCAACATATTTTTAGCTCCATCTACATTTTTGTAGATTTCTATAATTTTATTCTCATAATAAACAAGTTTAAATGAAGATGTTGATCAAATATGTAGATTCCTGCATTTCTCGTTGAATGAGGCTTGTAAATTTAAGCATTCTACATCTATTAAGCGCCATCTTGTATTGAGTAGAGAAAACTAATCATCTAATTAGTTGTTAATATTTTAGGATAAGTTTTATGGAGATCTCTGCCATTTTATTCTAATAGCAAACAAATTTAAATGAAGATGGTACTCAAATAGGTAGATTCCTGTATTTTTTTTCAATGAGGTTGGTAAATTGAAAATTTCTACATCTTTTAAGCGCCGTCTTGTATCGAGGATAATAATCTAATTATTTATTGATATTTTTGTTGATATTGAAATTTATGTAGATCTCTGTAATTTTATTCTCGTAATAAACAATTTTATGTGAAGATGGTGCTCAAATATGTAGATTCCTGCATTTCTCGTTGAATGAGATTAGTAAATTGAAGATTTCCACATCTTTTAAGTGACATCTTGTATTGAATAGAGAAAACTAATAATCTAATTTCTTGTTGATATTTTAAGATAAGCTTTATGAAGATCTATGTAATTTTATTCTCGTAATAAACAATTTTAAGTGAAGATGGTGCTCAAATATATAGATTCCTGCAATTCTTTTTCAATGAGGTTAGTAAATTGAAGATTTCTATATCTTTTAAGCGCCATCTTGTATTTATTAGAGGTAACTAATAATCTTATTACTTATTGATATTTTTGTTGATATTGAAATTTATGTAGATCCCTGTAATTTTATTCTCGTAATAAACAATTTTATGTGAAGATGGTGCTCAAATATGTAGATTCCTGCAATTCTTTTTCAATGAGATTAGTAAATTGAAGAATTCTGCATATTTTAAGCGTCATCTTGTATATTACTTGCTGATTGTAAATATCACTGGGATCTTCGTCCTCTGAAAGATTGATCGGCATGCCCATGAAATCCATGTCGTATTCTTCGTCTCGTTGACGTCGTTGATGTCTTTCGGCTCTTCGTTTCGAGACGTTAGGGCATCCCTTACAGAGGTAGCACGTGGCGTACAACCATTTGAAGGAACGCGCCATGATGTCACCAATATTTGACAGGTACAAGAGAAAAAGGGGCATGCCTATGATGGCGTAGATTATTGTTGCGATTTTACCCCAGAATGTGCGTGGAACAATGTTACCATAACCTGCAATATTAAATAAAAATGGTTTGGGTTTAAGTTGGAATAAAAAGGACATTGCTTATAGTCCTGTTTAGTATCTGAGAAAGAAAAAAGAATTGGAAAATTTCACGACAGAATCACAAATGCAAGAGAAAATAACTGAATACGATAAAAATATAGTAAATATTTATCATGATTTCTCTTTTTATTATCCTTTGGTAATAGTTAAAGGAAGATAAATGTGTAAAGGATATAAATAAGGGTGGAAAAAAACAAGAACAGGAA
The DNA here is from genome assembly GCA_030264535.1 of Liometoxenus newtonarum. Lineage (NCBI taxonomy): Eukaryota > Metazoa > Arthropoda > Insecta > Coleoptera > Staphylinidae > Liometoxenus > Liometoxenus newtonarum. The sequence continues at coordinate 9,631 of JARJEB010016096.1, read as the reverse complement.
ACCTTTACAGAAAAAGGTATAAATGATGGTAAAAGGTAAACGAAACGCTAAATTAAGCGTGTTTGAAATTTTCCGGTTTATCGAGTTTGTTTTATTAGCTTGAAATGGAAACCGACGACGGACGACTTTCCACACACAGGATTCACTACTTGGTCTTTACACACACATAGGGAAATGGAAAATGAAGGAAAATCGTCAATTCGGCGACGTGTTAAATCCCGCATAACATAAAAAGTCAGTTCGATGGGGTTATTGAATTATTTTGATCTCTAAATTAATGTTTTCCTTAAAATTTTCCTTGTCCTGTTTGTGGTTGTGTTATTATTCGGTATTTTTCGAAAAACATAATTGGAATGTTTCTTGTCCAATTCTAATTTAACAAGTCCTTAACGACTATAACATGTGTAACAAAACAATTGGATACAAATTTGTGTCAACTAAACATTGTAAATGTACCGATTCTAGTTAGTGGACACGTGTCCATGTCCTGTCTACGTGGATTAGGAGGAGTTATTTCAATCTTGTCTCCACATACGAGTATGTCAAACCACTAAGTGTTTCACAGAAACAAACGATTATAGATTTCTGTATATTTTTCAAAAAATAGAAAAATATGCAATTTTAAGCGCCATCTCTCAATCCAATGCTAATATCAACCAAGTTAAACTGCCATCTTAACGTTTATTCGACACTTCGAAAAACTAAGTTTTCCTGAATATTTTTGATAAATTAAATCTTTTTATAGTTTTATTAAATATAATAATTCTGTTTAAAGAATCTAACAACTACAGATTTCTTGATATCTTCAGCGCCATCTTTTCAGCAAATACAGAAATCTGCACATTTTAAGCGCCATCTTTGAAGAAATACCAAAATCAACAACGGTGAAGCGCCACCTTGGAGTTAATTCGACAATTAAATTACTTTATCCTGAATATTTTTGTTTAATAAAACTTTTTCTAATTTATTTGGTTCCCACTACACTTGGTATAATAAAAGCAGATATATTGCGGTTGGCGGTACTTTAGTTTACTATAACTATAAACATTCAACTACTGTTCGTAATATCCTAGTGCTACAGTGTCCTGCGTCCTGGTTGTTGGTTCCAGGTCCTGTTGATATTTAGTCAGTCGAAAGTCAAGGGAAAACGTGGCTGAGTTCGTGACGACCAACCGTTCGGATGCAATTAATTAACCTCAGACCTTCAACATTCTCTTTCATTCCCCTATTACTAACCATCAGCCCTTCTCCTTTCACCGTTCTCCCATTATCCTCATGTCCTTTTCCACATCCACACAGACACACTCTCACAATTCCTCCCGCTTTCCAATGTTTAGATAAATTCGTACTAAGGTACTTGTCAATTACAATAAAATTTCCACTATTCGCGACTCCACCTGCTTCATGCATCACTAAACGGCAAACCACGTTCGTCCTGGTTGTCGGTAAATTTCTCATGTTGGAATACTAATTCCTAATTGAACGTGGAACTTGTAATTGTGATAGGCAAGCAAGTCAAACAATTTTAGGAAAATTGGGTATTTCTCCTGTTTATTCCTTAAATATCTTTTTAATCCTGGTCATTATCCTCGTGTGTGGTGTTAGTATTGATTGTATTTTTGCTTTAAACTGTATCTGGGGGGCTTAGGTCACCTAATTTCCTTCCAAAATAATAAAATAAAGCCTTTGCTTTGCTGGAAATTGGATGAAAACAAAAGAATGGAAAAACCAACAAAGCGTTGATGCGATAATGCGGTAAACGAGACGATTGTACCCGTGATACTACGGCAAATGTAATAGGGATCGGTTAGAATGGGAATACACAAGAAAATTCGATGAATTATATAAATGAAATTGGAAAGTTGCAAAATGTACAAATTTTATTTAAAGAAAAACTAAATCCTCCGATTTTCAATCGATTTGCATTTATTTAAAAGTTTCCAATAAAGCTATTTTTGTGTTTATTCTAATTTTTAAAAAGCCACTTTGAACTTTTACTTATAAAAATTATGAGTGTACACAACCCTGTTTGTTTATTTTTCAACTTTTTGCGTTATTCTGATATTTGTTATAAGAAATTTTAGTTTTTCTACTTTCCAGTTATACGACATTATTGCCAGGAAAATAATGCTCTGGTGGATTGCTGACTGGTCGAAATTTTGCATTTTCTCCAAGACTTAGAAAAAGTTGCTTTTAGAGTGATGTGTGCCGCTGTTCTTGTTTTTCCGATCACAATTCTACGAAATCGTAGGATATATGCCCGAAAAGTTGTGTGGTGCGAATACGTACCGATTTATTACGTATATGTTTCATTTATTTCATGTATTGCGTCAGTCTATTACTGTCTGAACTAAGACGAAAATTGTAGTTTCATTTTGTAAATGAAACTAGACGAAAAACGAAGGAAAAACGTATCAAGGCATGACTACGGAAAATGAAGAAAACAAAAAAGTCTGTGTGACGATGAGAAACGTAAAAACTCTAAGGCTATGAGTGGAACAGTGTCGGAAAGTATAGAAATACTTTTTACGAATCATCATTCATCTCCTTAGACAACGAAATATCAGGTGTCCTCGTCCTCCCTTCAAAAACAACAGAATGAACAAAAACTACTAAAGAAAAAATTTGTTTTATTCCTATTCACCTTAGAATAGCCCGTAGTTCTCCACAATAAAAGAACAATAATTTTGGAAAAAAGACGGTGTTACGGGTTAATTATTATAGATGGCGCTTAAAATATTTGCAGATGACTCTTAAAGTATGTGGATTTCTGTAATAATTAATTAATTACAGAAATCTGTATATTTAAAGCTTCCATTCAAACTAGCTTTCTACAATAAAAGAACAATAAATATGGAAAGAAATGGATGATGTATAGATGCCGCTACACGTTATACAGATGGCGCTTAATTTAATGTATGTAGATTTCTGAATAATTAATTAATTAGAGAAATCTGCATATTTAAACTCCCATGCAAAATAGTTTTCCACAATGAAAGAACAATAAATTTGGGAACAAATGGAGTTAAGGATTAATTAATATAGATGGCGCTTAAAATATTTACAGATGGCGCTTAAAGAATGTAGATTTCTATAATAATTAATTAAATTACTGTAATCTGTATATTTAAAGCTTCCATTCATACCAGTTTTCCACAATAAAAGAACAATAAATTTGGGAACAAACATAGTTAAGGGGGTAATCAGTAGAGATGGCGCTTAAAATATATACAGATGGCGCTTAATGTATGTAGATTTCTGTAATAATTAATAAATTACAGAAATCTGCATATTTAAAACTACCAACCAAACTTTTAATTAGTTATTAAATACTTATATGAAAATCTCATAATACAATTAATTTAATCTCAGTGGAAAACTTTTCTTTGTGACATTTAAATTTGATGTGTGATGTAAAAGTTTTCCCAGATTTTCCGGTCTAAAGTGTATATCAGAGCACTAACTACATCTTGTATAATGTCCTATCCTGCTGTCTAAAGTTGAATAATTCAATTATTTTAAGTGCACTTTATAATCTAGGTTTTCCTCGTTTTACTAGCAGGGAATTTATTACCAAATATTCTCAAAAAAGAAAAAGAACGAAATACTTTAATATTCACGGCCATTAGGAAAATAGAAATAAAAATTTCGTATTCAAAGAATGATTTTCACAAAAAAACCGTTAAAAATGAATGAAGACAAAAATGCTCAATTAATTTATTCACTAGCATGAATAATATTGAAAAAATGTTCATCGCATAAACTTTTAGCTTTCCTTAACAATTAAAAGTATTTATTTATTTGGTTGGGTTGTCACAAATCATTTACATATTTATTGCTAGGAAAAGCAAGGACTTTTTTTGAATAAATGAATTTTTGTTTTTGAAATAACAAACGACAATTAATGTTTTGTAGTGAAGCATAGTGAAAGCAGTAAAATGCAAATACTGCAGGTTTGAGGTCCTGAATTAAATATACCATAAATAAATAAATAATAAAAAAGCAAGGACAATCGTGAAAATTGAGTTTTTACAACGCGTCTTTCACAATGATAAATCCTCAAAAAGAACGCAGAATTTCCCAATTTCTAAACATCTTATTCCTGTCTAAGTAAGTCCTTATCATTTTCCTTCATATCCTTTTTACGTCTTCTAACATATTTGTATATTTTTAGGTTTATTTATAGACATTTTTTTGCTTTTGTCATTTGTAAATTTACTTTTTCTATCTCGTTTCGTTTAGTTTCGTCAAAACAAAAAGAAAAACAAGAAGTTCCTTTACGCCTCAAGCATTCCTTTCCGAAAGCATTTTTCCTTGTTATAGTATTATTGTTTTTTTTTGTGTGTGTTTTACTTCGTTATATTTCGTTACAATTGGTTTTTGTTCCGTTTCGTATCAACGCGTCCTTTTTAGCTTTGTTTCTTTTGAATTTGAACGTGGTTATTATTTGGCTGGTGATTGTGACTAATAAATTCGTAAAAGATTTTATTTATTTGGCCAACAAATCAACAAACATCAAGTGAAACGTTTCATAAGTTCCCGCCGTAAAAATGACAATAGAGAAAACGAAAGGACAATAAAATGGTTAAAATGGAAAAAAACGAAAACACGCTGCGGTTTTTTTTTTTGAATTGTGAATGATTTATTATTACGAATACTTTACAAATATTTAAACAATGGAAAATTTTCAGGATAATGAAATTGGAAAATTTATTTGAAAATTCATTTCGGCAATCTGTACTAAACAGTAGAAAATGAGTCAATTGTCGATCGTATAAGTAATTTTGATCGAATTTTCGAATGATTTTTCCAATTCCATTATCCTGCAAATATTTCATTGATAATAATTCCCACATTTGCGTACTTAGCGAAACGAGAACCTATATTTGCTTACTATACCTTCGGAAAGTAGGAAGGCAAAAAACGTAAATTTGTGAATTGTTAAAATGATGCTTTCCATGTTTACTAAAAATGAATGAATAAACAATCGAATAATAAAGAGTTTTAATTTATGCGAATAAACATGTCGATAACTCATTTGAAACAATCAATCGCGGTTACAATTTGGTTGGAAAAATGATTATTTAAAAAAAATTACACAGAATGTGAATACGTAAATGAAAAACAAATAGGACAAAACGTAAATGTAATCAATCCAAAACAAAAGGGACAATGTTAATTAAAATTACCTAATGAACAACACGGAATTTAATTAAAGGTTTTTTTGTATTAATTGCAAAAATTACTTACCAATTGTTGTAATAACTGTTAGAGAATAAAGGAATGCACCGGAAAAACTCCATTGTTTTGAGTAATCTATATCGTCAGTTCCGTCATAGCCATTTCTGTTAAAAAGAAAATATTTGCAATTTTAATCTTAAAAATAAATAAAATTGATTGAAAAGAAATGTTACTTTAATTAGTACATATGAAAAAGTGTAGATGGCGTTAATATTAAGTTGATTTTAGGAATTGCAGATTTCTGCATGTTTTAATTTCGATCATAATTTCATTCAATATCAAAATAAATAAAATGGAATGAAAAGGATTCTTATTTTAATTAGTGCATATTTAAAAGTGTAGATGGCATTAATATTATGTAGATTTTAGAAATTAATCAACATATCTCTTTTTTATGAATTGAAGATTTCTGCAAATATTTTAATTTCCATCGTAATTTCACTTTCAATATTTTTATGTAAGTCAATAAACTAAATACAAAAATATGAATAGGAATGGTGTAAATTAAAAAATTAAGATGGCACTAAAAACATGTAGATTTCTGTAGTTTCTTTAATAAAATTACAGATTTCTGTAATTCCGTCAAGTCCACTTTAAAATTGAAAAATTCATTCGTCGCGTTGAAAAAAAGCAATTAATTAACGAAAAATAAATGTTTACCTAATTGCTTCGACAGTATAATGTTGATATATCAACAGGACCGCGGAAACATTTTCCCGCCAAGTTTTCTCTTCGAAAATGTTCGTGGTATACGTTAAATTCCAAAACATTTCCGCTGTCTCGACACGATACTTCTCCATCGTAATGCTGTGCTCCTTTATCGCTTCCCCTTCGATTTTCATGAAAATGAACGATCCTGCAATGGCGTAACCTACCTAAAACGCAACTATGTTTAATTATCAAAATATTTATTTATTTCAAAATGAAATAATAAATGAAAATCTATAAACACTCACAACCAATCCAATAATTCCAACATTGGAAAACATAAACGCAACAAAATTACGTATGCAATCCTTGATTTTTGTCCCCAGGGGTTTTTCCGCCCTTCGTCGCATTCGAAATGAACGAGCACGTTCCATTACAGAAACTTAACGTGACAAGAAATACGGTTTCTTTTTTATCGAAGACTTTTTTCCAATATTGTATCGATAACGACGAAGATTTCTCTTCATTTCTTCAGTTTTTTTTTTGTGTTTCTTAACTTTTAATAAAATCTTTTTTTTTTTTACGTTTATCTATAAGTAGAACAAGAAGAAATTAATATTTTAGTTTTACAGCAATATTTTTCCTCAAACCAAAATTTTTAGTAATCATTGGCATCAATTAAGTGTTTCGATTAATTTACCAATTTTTTTCGTTATGATAATTACAGAAAAAAAATTTCTTTGATATTTTCCTAAGCGCTTCAACTTTACAAACAATTCATTTCCTCTAGATTTTCCGTATTTTCTACTCAATTACAGTATTTCGCTTTGTTTTGCTTTGATCACTTCCCAACTAACTTTTCGTAGGTCTGCTTTTCATATTTATATCTCGGCAAAATCCTTTGTTCAAATATTAATTGTTGTCTTTTGTAATTCGAAACTAGTCTATTAAACGCATAGAGTTTGGAAGCAAAAAACTAATCCAAACAAATTTTCACTGTTCTTCGAATATTTGCAACAAATCGCTTCAAGGAGATTTCCAGTTTCCAGATATTGCAACTTAATTAACTTGATTAACAAAATTTAACGGCATTCTGGCTATTATAGTATTTTATCATATGATGTTGAGTTAACCAAGTACATCATGAAATTAACGAAGTGCGGGCTAAAGACGTTGCAAAGAATTGAAGAAAACCAAGGAACAGAGAGAAATTAAGTCACTTTTAGTTCACACACGTTCCACCTTAATGAATGCATCTTAATTAAATTCAAACATAATTATTATGATCAAGAAGAACAAGAAGAATAATTATTATGCTTGCATGAGAGTTTTGATTAAATTGAATTAATCGTAAAGAGTGCTGTAAAGTTGAAACACTTTTAATTTTTCTATGGACTCAACGATTTATCCACAATTTTTCTAAAAAATCCATTACCTTCTTCGAATATGGATTTCTTTTTATTGATAGAGAAATCAAAATGTCCTTAGTTAAGTGATCTCGGTAAAAACACAAGTATCTCTATATTTTCAGCGCAATCTTTGTATCTTTGCAGCTAAAAAAAGCGAAATAAATGGAACTATCTACAGAGCCATTAAGATGGCTCTAAGGAATTGTAGATTTCACTAGTTAAAGTGCATGCTTAAATGACCTTGGCAAAAATACAGGTATTTATATATTTTCAGCGCCATCTAAATATTTTTCTCGGTAATATTTACTAACGCGGCTACAAAATAGCGAAATAAATGGAACTATCTCCAGAATCGGTAAGATGGCCTTAAGACATTGTATATTTCAGTAATTATAAGTCCGTGCTTAAGAGATATTGGCAAAAAGACAAGTATGCACGTATTTTCAGCGCCATCTACACGTTCTCGTCAGCAATATATTAATTAGTGCGGCTAAATAGAAATATCTACAGAAACGGTAAGATGGAGTTAAGAAATTGTAGATTGCACTAATTAAAGTCTAGGTATAAGTGATCTTTGCACAAATATAGGTATTATGTATTTTCAGTGTCATCTATGTATGCTAAAAAAAAGCTAAAAAATAGAACTATCTACAGAATCGTTAAGTTAGCATTAAGACATTGTATATTTCAGTAAGTAAAGTCCGTGCTTAAGTGATATTGGCAAAAATACAGGTATCTACGTATTTTCAGCGCCATCTACACATTTTCTTCAGCAATATATTAACTAGTGCGGCTACAAAAAGCGAAAAAAATTGAACTATCTACAGAATCGTTAAGATGTCACCAAGAAAATGTAGATTTCACTAATTTAAAAAAAATTGCTTGCTTGGTCGATTTCACTTCTATGCCATTTTAACTTATTTATTGAATTTATTTTTCCACAACATTGTATGAAGCAAAAAGTATGAATTGTTGAACCAAGGGAATTGTTATTAGTTTATAATAAAACGCAAATGGGAATACTTTTTGCAACATGTTAGTTTCCAGTTGCTCTGTTTAGGGTTTTCTATTTCGTATTCTCAATTTTTTGCCAATTGTATTCGCCACTCTAAATGTTCATTTTGCCTCGCTTCTTACTTAACATTGTCGTGAATGTTACATTTGTTGCTGTTCATAATTTCCATTCGGGATCGAGAGTTGGGAAACTTTAAGGAGTGCAAAACAAGCTGCAAACAGACTTGTACAGAATTGTAAAGTAAAGCAGACAACATGTGGCAAGTGCAACGAATACGAATCACTTCCAAGTAGTTTGCTGTTTCAAAACTATTTTCACTTACAAGCAATTCCCAATTGCAGTTTGCCTTGAAACTTATATTATAGAGTGAAATTGAAACAATATTGAAAAAAAAGACATTAACTGATCATACTTTATTTGGAGCTCTTTGTATTGGGAAATTCCGAAGGATTGAACTGTCAAAAAGATTAAAGATAATGGAAAGTCGAGAGTTTGAAAAGTTAAAAGTCAGGAAACAAAATTTAGTGGGTAGTTTGGTCGAAGAAATTTTTTATCCTTTTGGATTTCCACTTTTATCACTGGTTTTTCCTTAACACTATCCAGTTGAAGACTGGAAAACTTTTGGAATTTTTGCATGTACGATTATAATAGTAGTACATTTCGATATTTTAAGGACTTCCGAACCGTTACCAGTTTCATACTTTTCCAATAGTTCCTAACAGTTTTTCGGTAATGTTTTCCGAAGGAATTCAATTTTAACATAAATTTATATTCCGGAAAGCTGCTAACTTTTGCTATTGCTACATGAACACCAACAAAACTTTAAGAAATAATACAAAAAAACTTTTTTCTTTTCCAAACTGCAATAATATCCTTTTTTCGGATCTAGCAGAATTGCCCGAAAACGATTGCCCGAAGGAAAATTGTCCGAAAGCAATTGACCGAAATAACATTTCCCCGAAAGGATCGTTGCCCGAAAATGGAATTCCCCGAATTACAATTGACCGAAATGAGAATTGCCCGAAAATTCAAAAACCAAACCAAGTACGTTAAAACCAAGTACGTTTTGTGTGTTTACCACTAACTTCTCGTTAACCCCAATAAGGACTAACCCCCTTAACGTTCGGTTAACAAAATAATATTTTCGGGCAATTCTCATTTTGGTCAATTGTAATTCGGAGAATTTTATTTTCGGGCAAATATCCTTTCGGGGAATTGTTATTTCGGTCAATTATTTTCGGGCAATTTTCCTGGACCCCCTTTTTTCACTTTATTAAAACACAAATAAAATAATGGCGGTGTACCTTGCAGTTTATAA
>JARJEB010016091.1:0-10342 GCA_030264535.1 Liometoxenus newtonarum | reverse complement strand
TCAAATTCGTTAAATCTTGTTGAACTTTGATACGCGATCAATGTATTTAATTGCAGTAATTTTTAAAATCCATTATTCACGATCGTTGAATAATGAAAAATCCATTATTCACGGTAGTTAATAATAATAGGTACTATGAATCACTCAAAAAATGCTAATAATGACCATATAATTAAATAGGTGTAGAAAAACATATTTTCCAACTGACACATGTATAATAAGTACAGTCTTTGAACACGTAACACGCGGAAATCTGCCGTCCCTCTAAAAGTGCCGCCCTATAGGCCTAGGTCCGGCACTGGATATACACTTGACATCTGTCATCGTACGATGAGCTAAATTTATAATGAGCACGGCAAAGCAACACGCAGTTAAATGAATATAGCAAACGGTTAAACGAACAAATGAGCAAATTATTTTGTATTGTAATAAATCCAAGTCCGTGTTTATTATTATTATTATTCTGCTGTGGTCTTCGTCGGGTTCAGGTTATTAACTTTTTTCAGCGCGAAACACGCCACTAATGTGTACATTTCACACTGGTCTGCTCTTTAAAATTACATATAAAAGCAAGCGAAAACATGAGATTAGAAGGAAGATCCGAGAAAATGTTGCTTTGAAAATTAAAAGATAAATGACTGGTGAACAGATGACAAACACTAGCTATTTGATAATATAACGAGGAGCAAAAAAAAAACGATAAATTACGAAACCAAAGAATGAAAAATGATTAAAAAAGCAAAGAAATATGTTGGTACTAAATTTCTAAATAAAGTGCAAACATATGTCCAACACCAGCAAAAATATTCAAGCATATCTTTTGCCTTGTGTTGTTGCCTTTGTCTCTTGGCTAGAAAATTAAAGATGTGATTATATTTTTTGTAGTAAAGACAGGGCATTTGAAAATGTTCGATGCAAACTACAAAACGCATAACTATTTACTCAGTCAAGTTTTTAATTGTTTTGCTATCACAAAAATTTATAAATTTGTGATATGTTGCAATTGTTTGATTATTCCTGCGAATGCCAAGTATATATCTTTGAATTAAAAATAGTTTTGTTCATTTTAATATCTGCATATCGTTAATATTTATTTGTCATGCATATCTACATATTAACAAATATGTACAGCTAATAAGTAAGTACGAAAGTACGTAATACAAGTAACGGTTCTTCGTAACGTTCGATGAGTTTCGATTCGTTAAAAAAACGCTTTACACCACGACATACGTATAAATTAGCAATTAACTGTTTTAAATTTTTTTATCTATTAATGTAAAGTAAAGCTATGTTCTTTCTATTTGCGTACTTTACATTAAATGGAGTTGACACCAATTTTGTTCTTGTTAATTGATAGAAATAGGAAACCAAGAAATTTTCGTGAAAGTAACAAAAAGGCAAATAGGAAAAGATAGACGGGAACTAACGAATGTTTGATATTATTCCAGTTCCGTTTACATAAATCGAGAATTTATCGCATGGGAAAATTAGGTCATGACCCATATATTCCCGCGTACCTTCTCTATTCCTCGGTTCTTCCAAATTCCAGCTTTGTTTGTTTACCTAAAATTTAGATAGCTTCTGTTTTTATGACCATGTTTATGTATAGCATGATTGGGTGTGTGCGTTCTGTTCCGTTCTCTCTGAATATGGTCCGGTTGGTGTATTGGAGGCGGCGGCTCTCCACATCTACACCAAGGACAGCAGTGTGCTATGCACAAACGCCGCCACATTGATTTTACTTTTACACTATTACAGAGAACACTTAGCCTTCTCAATTTCACTTTTTCTAACCTACAACCAAAGAAAATTCAGATAAGATAATGTAAACATTTTTGATAAACAAAAATCAAAATTACAATGATATTTTTATTATTGTCATCAACGATTTATTACTATTACTAATCATTTACAGAGTAAAATTAGTTGAAATGAAACGAGTGCTTAGTGGTATTGCAGAGTGTGCAGTGAGTATCTGAAATTAGTTCATGAACTCGAAGAAATTTCTTGTTTATTTTGTTTTTTTTACTACATATTTACTTTATTTATTGTTTGTTTGTTTGCTTGCTTGTTTCAGGTGGGATGTGCTGAAAACGTTGGTGAAGTCATGCATCTAGCAAATAGCGATGGCTCTCGAGATGGTGGCAGCGGTGGCGGCAATAATATTAGTGGTGGTCCTTCGTCCTTGGCGGACGCTCAGTATGAGCCATGCCGTTTCCCCAAGTTGGAGGAATGCGCTCACTTTCATTACGAACGCGTTCAACTGCCTCCAGTCACCGCTTGCCTTCAAACGAACATGGAACGCTCTCTGCATTCACAACATTGTAAGTAAATATTTAAAAGCGATGCTGACGTAGAACGTTAAAATCGATGCAGTTAATGGAAATCCAATTAGTCCCCTCCTGTGGCTGTGAATTATTGTTTTGTACAGTAATCGTGCGTTGTGTTACAGCTCAAGAAGATGATTGTGAATGGTACATGGTGCAAGTGACTTCCGGTGATGAATGTTGGCTGTTGCAACGTAACATTGAAAACTTCCGTTTGCTTGATTCGCAATTGCATCAATGCATCTACGATCGGAAGATCTCCCAACTGCCCGACTTGTCTCAGGTCAAAGACACACCCTCATTGCATGGTGCAGGTAACAGGGTGGTAGCTCCACCAGATAGACATGTCTCCGGGGAAGTCAAAGAATCCGATGTGGAAACCATCCTAGTCAAATATCTACGTCGTTTCACCGCCATTGCTGACAACAGCATCAACTGTGGTCCCGTACTGAACTGGCTCCAAATGGATAACAAAGGGCATCGTCTGCTGGTGCCCAGTGAAGAATCCCGTTCCATTAATACGCCTGCGGTGGCAGCTGCGTACAGTGTTCGCCGATATGTATCGCAAGCTAGAGACGAATTGAACTTGGAAGTGGGTGATATGATCAGCGTCATTGATATGGCCAGTCCGGGGGAGTCGATTTGGTGGCGTGGCAAGCGAGGCTTTCAAGTCGGTTTCTTTCCGCAGCATTGTGTCCACATTATCGGAGATAAGGTGCCGAGGAATATGCCATTGCCTGCTCCGGTTGTCGGTGCGTTGGCGCTTAGTCCCATCAAGCCGGTGCTGAGAAAACATGGCAAGCTGATTGCGTTCTTTAGGAGTTTTATATTGAATCGACCATCACGACGACGCTTGAAACAGAGCGGCATACTGAGGGAGAGGGTGTTTGGGTGTGATCTAGGTGAGCATCTATTGAATTCCGGTTGTGAGATACCAACGGTGCTCAAATGCTGTGCAGAGTTTATTGAAGCTCATGGAATTGTTGATGGAATTTACAGGTAGGTTCCATTTCTTTTTTTTTTCTTTTCTAAACTTCCTTTCTGTATCTGATTTTGACTAATTGAGTTTTTAGACTCTCCGGTGTCACTTCAAACATTCAACGATTACGTAACGCGTTCGACGAAGATCGTATACCCAATTTAAAGACAGAGGATATTCTTCAAGACATCCATTCGGTAGCATCCTTGCTGAAAATGTACTTCCGCGAACTTCCAAATCCATTGTGCACCTATCAGCTCTACCAGAGTTTCGTTCAAGCCGTTCAAGGCTGTACAAGCACACGCAATACCAAACAGGACCATGAACGTTTATTAAAAATGCGCGAAGCCGTGCAGAAATTGCCCCCGCCACACTATCGCACCTTGGAGTATCTTGCACGTCATTTGGCCAAAGTGGCCAAACATGGTGACCGCACCGGAATGACAGTACGCAATGTTGCTATCGTTTGGGCCCCGAATCTATTACGTTGTGCTGAATTGGAAGTCGGCGGTGTGGCAGCGTTGCAAGGTGTTGGCGTACAGGCAGTCGTAACTGAGTTTTTAATTTGTTACGCTGACCTAATATTCTGTGATAATCTCAACGTCAAATTGAACATGAACGATATCGATGCGGCTATGTATCAAGCGGCGATGTTGAATGCCACATCGCCGAAACGTAGCCGCCCTAAATCTCTAGCAATTTCGACGCCTACGAAACTAATAACATTGGAAGAAGCGCGTAATAAGCATCACAAAGAGGCGTACATTGAGGTGGGTGGTGGACCTGATTCGTTGCCCAAAAAGTACCACACAATTATTGAGTTGCCCTTGAGGAAACGTGTCAATTCGAAGCGTTCGCCTTTGGGCTGGCGTTCGTTGTTCGGTAAGAATCGAAATAGTCGCAGCACGAAGCCTACGATCGTACATCATGTCGTAAACGATGATCACGTTGATAGTTCTCTGAACAATACCAAACAGGATGTTAAAATTGTTTTGAGAACTGTTAAATCTGCAGAATCTTTAAGTGACCTTGACCAATTGCCACCATTGCAGAATGTGCTAAGTACGAAACCACCTGGACACAATCGCAGTGTGTCACACGACAGTTACTTTGACACACTGCAAAGCAACGAAGGTTCGCTATTGGACCTTTCCGAAATCCAAGTGAATTTCGATCTGGAAGAATCGGAAATGCGTATATTCAGCGAAGATGAGTCGCTTGTATCGTCGCCTCGTGTTCAACCACGTCGAATACGCATTAGCAGTGGGAACAATAGTAGTGGTAATCCGTCTCCAAAGAAACAACCCCGCGTGATTTTAAGTCCGGAGTCGGCAAGTCGTAAGCGCACTCGCCTCGAAGAGCAATTGAGCGATATCCAGTTTATCGACTGCAATACGCCAGAGATGATTAGTGGTAGCACCGTGGTGCAAGTACATCAAGTCCAAAGACATCACGAAGAGGAGGCCGAAGGACCACGCAATAAGTCACCGAGGAACTCACAATGTTTCGATCTTCGAGATATTCGAGACTTTAGAAGAGATTCTTCAAGGAGTGAGCCAAATAGAGACAATCGATTGTCGTCTCAAGCTATGGTGACTTCAACATCGACAGTTGCTACAACGACTCCACAATCACCAACACCGCAAAGTCCCACCTATAAGTTGCTGGAATCTAGCACTCCTACCACACCAGCTGATTTGAGTCCGCAGCAGTTTACGAATAAAATTCTCACACCAAAGAGTCCCAAGAGTCCTACATATGAAAATGTCCTTACTACTATAAGCATCACATATAAATCGCCAACGAAGACGAAACACTTTTTGACTGACGCCGCAGCTTTAATGAACGAATCACCGAATTATGAAGTCGTCACTGTAAAGGCTGAAGACGCTCAGATACCCACTTCCACTGCTAATCTGCCTTTGCAGGAAGCTAAAACTCTGGACGACGTGTTGGTAGCTAGCCAATCCAGTATGGATTCAAATTTGGATTTCCGAAATAGTACTACATCATTAACAAACAGTCTAAGCGCAATGGGGGAAGATGTTAATCTGATTACTTCCAAGAGCGATGATCCACCCACATCGTTGACTAACGAAGATGAAGATAGCTTTCCGAAATGTGACACCACACTTTCGGAACTTATTGATTCCTATGATAGGATAGCCAAGGCTACTTCCGGAGACTGGTCACATATTGATACTAGCAACAATGATGAGTTCCCCCAGGAAGATGGAGAATTGCAGTCAAGGCGGCCTACCAACGAGTACGAAAATGTTAAACATTTTTCAGACTCTGCATCCAATAGCACCGATGACAACGAAAATAGCAGCAATTGTTTGGTCAACTACGAAAATATCAATTTTATTAATGATCAGCATTCAACTACATCAACCGACAATGAGGGCGGAATGATCAAGGAGGAAATGGAGTTTTTAATGCCTCCGGACATTCCAGATCTTATCGAGTTCAGTCCAGTTGTTGAGGAAGCTGGGAGGCTTTCACTTGAAGATGATCTGTTGCAAATGCAAAGCCCAATAAGCCAGAACCAAGAGAAACGCAAACAGTCCCCACACGGTACCGATGATCCTGATCTTGATGTCTACCAACAGGTGAAGTATTTTCGTAGATCCGTGCACGAAATCAACGAATTGTTATCGCTATGTGATGAGATAAAGAATGTGGTGCCAGACAATCCTGCTGAAGATCGTGCTGAATATCAAACAGTTGCAATGATCACTTCATCATCAGAGGATCACGATGAGAATGTTATTATTGACGAAGATGATGTCGCCAAGGTGCTTGAAATCATTGAGCCAGAACCGGAAGTACAAATTGGACCATTAACATCTCATGATGGTTGTGGTATCACGAACGATATTGGATCAGAACTGGATTCACCAAATTTAAGTCAGAGAAATATTCGTTTTGATCCTGAAGTGACCTACGACTCGTTGGAAACGAATGACTATGAAACCATTGAATTTACTAGTGACTCGTTGGAAGCGGAAGTGCTGAGTGCCGAAACAATGGCTGATGGTACGGACATGTCTGAGGAAATTATAAAGTTACAACTAAAGACTGACATAGTGGATTTGGATACGTCCCTTGTGAATGACATCGATATTGCTATGACTACGACATCACCAAGTAAAAATCTCTCCATGACTGTAACCATGACCACTGACGATATATTGCCAAACGATGATGCCAAAGAAGTGTCACAGAAATCAACAAATGTCAAACATCTAACGTCGAAATTCGAAGTGCAGGATATTGGGGCAAGAGCATTGCCGCCCTGTTTGCGTGCTCGCAATTTAAAATCAGCGATTAAGACCACACGCAGTCTGGACGAAACAGAGTTTTTGAAAAAAGCTGTTGTCGTCGCAGGCGATGGCACTACCCATCCAAACAATGCAACGAGCACCGGCTCCATAAGCAACTCGTCCATCATTGATTCAGAAAACGGAAGTCTTCAACGTCGCAAATCGCTGGACGAGAATATGTGCGGCTGCAAGATGAACACTCTTCCGAAAACTTTGAATAAACCCAAGAAGCTCCCCGATGATCCGGATATGCAATTGCATGTGGTCCCACATGATGTCAATCTGAATCGGGAGCGTATCGAAAAGTACAAGGAGGAGCGGCGCAAGTATCTGCACGATAAGTATCGATCGGAATCGTTTAAAGAGAACAAGGATGTGCTCCTGAGTCGGTTTAAAGTCCTAAAAGGTTCGAATAAAGATGAACCACAGCAACAGCAGCAATCGGATACAAATACGAATGTTAATAATGGTTTGATGAATAACGTAACCGTAACGGCCACTTGTAACAGTTCTAATAAAAGTCCGAACAACACGTCCGGTGGCACGAATGGAGTGAGAGCTAGGACGGCGATTTTTGAACCGGAAGTCGAAATGCGACCGGGAAATGTTTCTAGTCGAAGGCATAAATTAACAGCGCATGGTAGTTTGGGTGGAAATTTGGATTGCGGCAATATGGAATCGTCTTTTGAGGCAGCTCGTCGTAGTTTTGAGCATCCATCTATAAGGTAATACAAATTTAATTGCAATTTAAGGTGATATCTGATTGTTTTTTTTTGTTTCTTTAAGGAAAGACAGAACTTCAACTTCCTATTGTATAAAAGACATGAAAGCGATCTTCGAATCGAAATCGCAGCAATAATTACAATTTAATTAAGGACTCGACCAAAACTGAAATCAAAATGTAATTCTTCGCCCATTTCTCTACCTTTCCCGTTGTTGCAATATCAATGCCTCTCCTTCTTCTTAAACAACGCGTTCTTACCAAACTTTATCCGATATTTATAAATTTTCTTACAAATAAGAAGCAGCAGTAAGCAACAAATGAAAACGCAAATTTGATGCTTCCGTAATTATATTTATAACACACGAATATTTATTGAATGGATGAACTAACAGTTTACGAAATAACTCGATTATTAAAGCTATTATAATGAAATTTTGTATACAGAATTTCTTTTGCTTATGTCTGAGATGAACGAAATTGTTTGGAATTCTCATTAGTTTTTCTGATGTGTTTTTCAAATAGCCCAATGGCCTACTTACGTTTTAACGAAAAAAAAACGAACGAAATTTTATGTATTATATTATATTTAAATGATATTTATGTAGCTTTGACGCATGCAACAAACTATTTGAAAGTTTTAGACCGAGAACTAACAAAGAAATGAAAAATTAAATAGGTAGTTTAGAGTTTTCTGAAAATCAAGATTGTAGATAAGATATTATTAGAAGTTATGAAAAATATAATTCTGAAAAAAGATTTTAACGCAACGTACAAGAAATGGTTGTTTGAAAAAAATTGAATAACTAGAAACGATTTACTCGTATAATGAACTGAACAATAGACCATTCCAAATAACTGTCATTATGCGCACCACTCCCACTCTAAAAGCCATCACAGCGTTGTCCTGCATTTTAAACCAAATATACAAGAAGGCTTGGGAACTGTCTTGCTCGTTTTACTATTCCATTTGACAGTGCTCACCAAACTCCCAGTATCTAAACAGCTGTTTTGGAATGGTCTATTAGAATCACAAACACACTATAAATTATACAAGAATTATATTGATGAGTAGTAAGTTTTTAAATATGGAAGTAATCCTTTTTAGATCATTTTGTATATTATTTTTTCTTATTTTTACATGTTAATCCCAAATTTAAGATTTATTTATTTATTAATAATCATTTTTGCATCAAATTTTTAAGTTTTATGTACATACATACAAACACAAAGCCTGTATAGTTTTTTTTTTTATATATGCAAACCCTTGATTTCTCAACATCCTGTGTATCTTCGTGCAGCCAAAAGTTTGAAAAATTAGGGTTTCGTAATAGGAAATCGAATAGAATTACCACACAAGTGGTTAATTTATTTAAACCATTAAAGTGTTTTATTTTTAGTAGAAAAACTTCATTTACTTAATGAAAGAAAACTGGATAATTGAAAAATCGATTCTCAAAACACTTGAAAGCATAGTTTGAATTACCCGCCTAAATTTAGTCAAAGTTTGACTCTCCCTTTTGGTCAATTTTACGTGTTTTTGAATAGAACAAAAGGCTGGCTTTCATTTCGATAATATCTTATTAATTTAGAAGAATATGAATATAATTTTATAAACAGTATAACAATAATTCGAATATAATAATATATAAAGAGTAGAAAATATCAAAAAATTTAAATAATTAGTTACCATGGCAAACTTCCATGCGTAATTACAATAACAACTTATATAATCTATCAAACGTTATATTTGCACTGTAGATTAGGGAGAATACGGGTTTCCACATATCGTGCAAGTCCAAATGGAACAGATATGGCCGTTTGTTAGGAGTAAAACTCACATCCAATAACTCGCGAAATTGTTCCATTCGTTCCAGCAATCTATTCGCTTCCTTGATTGCATCCTTTATCTCACGACGGCTCCTCATATTCGCTTTTATCTCATCTTTCTAATAACAAATAATTAAATTCTCTAGTCAAATTAATAAAGGAAAAGCAGACCAGGCAGAAAAAGCAAGTTTCCACCTTACCTTTAGATTTTCTTCCCATTTTTGAATTAATCCTCGAAACCGATCCTCGTCTTTATCTATCAATTTGTAGTAATACTCAACAACTAATTTAATATTGGTTACTTTCATAATCGCTTTTTCTTCGGCCCTTGCCTGTACTCTTGCATCTGCATCTCTCATTCGTTCGGCCATGATTGCGGCACGTCTTGAATCTGGTGAAAGTTTATCACTTGTTTCGCGATCCATATTGTTGTTCGATGGTAAAGTCATAACTTTTTCTTTCAATTTTCGTGTCCTTGGATATGCCTCTGCGAATAATCTATGTCTTTCCTGTAGTTGTTTCATCCACTCACTGAAGTCTAAGTTCCGGTTTGCGTTTGGTCTTGGTATTTTTTCACGCACTGGTTGTTCACGCTCGGGATCAATTTCCATAGGATCCTTATTGTTGTTTGAAGGTAAAGAAGTCATTTTATCGTGAGTGTTTTGTATTTTTAGCTTTAGATCAGGCCTTGCCTTTTTTCTCTTCGGCTTTTCCGTAAGTAGTTCGGCCCTGTTTGCATCTGATGAAACAATTGCCGGTGGGCCATGCTCTAGTTGCACCGGATCAACTTCGATGAGATCCCAATTCTTTTTTGAAGGCAAAGAAATAATTTTATCTTGCAGTTTTTGTATTTTTGGCTTTTCATCAGGCCTTGCCTGTTTTCTCTTCGGCTTTTCTGTAAGTAGTTCGGCCTTGTTTGCATCTGAAGAAACAATTGCCGGTGGCCCGTGCTCCGGTTGCACCGGATCAACTTCGATGAGATCCCAATTCTTGTTTGAAGGCAAAGAAATAATTTTATCTTGCAGTTTTTGTACTTTTGGCTTTTCATAGAGCCGAGGAGGGTTGTGTTTGGACAGTGTGTTGATTTCGGCGGCCGCCGTATCATTTGAAGATTCAATTGCCGGTGGCCCGTGCTCCGGTTGCACCGGATCAACTTCGA
>JARJEB010016087.1:0-10846 GCA_030264535.1 Liometoxenus newtonarum | reverse complement strand
GTGTATACATTCCGAAAGGTAAACAACTCTTATAAATAGCGTACAAACGATTCACAATTGTGAATTCTGTAAAAGAATTCACAATATTTTACAAAGAATTCACAATATTTTTTTGAAAGAATTCACATTTGGGAATCGTTGGGACGATATTAAATTTAAAAGGGGGGTTTCCCCCTCGGTTTAGGGTAACCAATAACCCGGGGGGGGGGGGGAGGTTATCCCGCAGAACTGAACAAAACATAGCCTAGATTTCTTAAAAATGTAAATTCCATTTCATTTATATTCCCACCACGCATGTGTCATAATTCAGCACTGGCTGCACTAATCTGCACCTCCTCCTCTAGAGTCAGTGTAGCGAGTGCGTTCCGGTACTTTCCGGAACTGAGATTAAAGCCTCGTTCTCACTTGCGAATATTCGGAAAAACAACGTCCGAATATTCGACAGCTACCGGAAAAAGTTAATATCATTCCAACGTTTTGCGAATATTTGCAATTTTTGAAAACCTGTGTGTGTGTTTACCCCACCAGTTTCAAAAAGTTAACTGACAAGTGACAGCTGTCAACCTCGCCGTATGAATTGTATGGAAAAACGTCGGACGAATTATTCGCAGTGAGAACCATCAAAAACGTGGTGAAAAATGCGATATCTAAATATTCACAAGTGAGAACGAAGCTTTAAACGCTTCTGCACCGAATAGACTGGCTGCACTTTTGTATAACATACGCGGTGGTGTCTGCCAGTGCAAGCGCAGTCCAGGACGCACTATGACTGACTAACAAACAAACCTATTCTATCTACGTAAGTATATGCGACGTATGAATCTAACTTTTGAAATATAATTTGAGAAAAAAATATGAGTATACGGATACTTACTATGAAAGTATGTAAACAGCGCTGAGAAAATAATCACAAAAAATGAGGTAGAATATTTTGCGGCGTTCGCTAAATGTGGAAATGTTTCCTTCGTGTCGCGATAACGGCGAAGACACTGCCCGAAACGGAGCCATGCTGGCAGCGCAGTCATTAGTGATCTAACGACCAGAAAATTGTTTGAACAATAATCCACATCTGTAACACAACATGCTTGGCTTAGTCTTTAGGAATTGAATTATACTATTCAAGTTCTCTTCTCTCATTTCTTTTTCTTAATATTCAAGTATTTAAAGTTTATAGCGCCGATTATTTAGAAATTACTAATAGCGTTTTCCATTTATTACACTAGTGTTACACTGGAAGAGGGCTCGTGGCGGTCTAGTGTAGCCGTCAGTGCAGATCAGCTGTTTGACAAGTGTAAGTGTAGTGTAAGTAGTGCAGAATAAATGGAACAAGCCGTTAGTTTATGCTGCACTCTTTTCTATTAACAGTTAAATGTGTGAATAGTAAATATGGTACGTAATATCAACGAACACAAAAAATATGACGTCACAAACGTCAAAATATTGATCGTGGAGGAAAAACATTGGGCTGGCGTTGCTGAGATCTGCTTTACGCCAATATGCCATTGTGGCAAATGCGTTACATAACCAATAATGTGTTCAGCCAGCCTTAGTCTTTTGTTTTCATCCTCGAGGGTCACATGTCTTAGAATGACTAATAGTCATATATTTAACAGCACTGATTTGCTCCACGACCTCCTCGAGACGGTGTGAAAAAGTTGCACTGAATCTACACTGAGTGTACACCCAGTGCCAAATGAAAAACGACGAGCGGGTCAGTGCCGGGTTCACTGCCTACACTGATTTATAAATGAAACAAGTCAGTGCAAGAAAAGTGCACGCTAGTGTACCTACGCCAGTGTAATAAATGGAAAACGCTATAAATTTTCCTAAGATTTAAAGTAAAAAGCCACTCTTAACTGGTTATTTACTGAATAGTTTCAAAAGAAATTGAAATATTTAGAGAGTTGTAAAGAAATTTTCGAGATTTTGAGTTGAGTGGCTTTGGAATCTAACCTATTTATGGTTCCGAGAATCTGATGCTGATGGATGCTGCCAAAGTGCCATCCATCACAGTTTTTGGAGTTATTAGCCAATCAGATTTTGAGATTTATTTTAAAGTTATCTTTTTCACAACGTTGCCAGTGGTTTGGATGACGCTGATATCATTCCGAACTGGTCTATTTTATTGATATCTGTTTATTTAATAATTCAAATTTATTTTGACTTAGGACGACTACAAAGCAATATGATCAAAAATTTACTACAAAAAATCAACGACATGTTGAAAAATATCAAACACGAATCTCCGAGCAAGCATAAAACTTTCCCTGATGTGATATTAAGAGTGATTAGCGTGCTAAACACGTTACTTCCGTTTTTATTAATTAGCGTTGCAAATAATGCAGTTATCGTCAATCGAATTGAGAAGGACATGACGATTGATATACGTAAGTAACCACTTTGTTTCTCGGATATTCTACTTTTTTTTCTATAAATTTCTATTTTAGGACCAGAATTGTTAAATATCTGCACAAATATGACAAACCCGAATAATTTCTACTCGAATAACTTTAGCGTTGGCATGATTCTCTACGAATTCGATAAATTATTTGAAGAAAATTGCGAACATACTTGGCCCGAATTGGAATGGCTCACCGACACCGTGTAAGTATAATTTATATTACTGCAGTGTCAATATAATTCAATTCCAATTTCCATATAACACGAAATTGTTCAGTTTTCCAGATCTATTAAATAGTTTAAATTTAATCGACATAACTCAACATGAAATATTACAAAGTTTCATCGACCTCTTTTCAAATATCTGTATCGTCTTCGGTCGTAATTTCACGCTGCGTAAAATCCGTCCACTCTTGCAAACGCAAGTGCACAGCCTTGAAACGATACTATCAAGTTTCAACCAATACTCACCGAGTTTAAACATAATACCCGTATATTTGGTGTCCGTCTTGAGTTATTGCGATACGGAGGAAGCATCCTATGTGTTGAGCAGGTTTCTATGCGCGCTGCCATTGTTTGGAACTCCTTTAGATTGCTTAGAAATTACTGTACGCGGTTTGTGCAATTTAGATTTACAAGAATTGGTCTTAACGAGCTTATGGGAAGGCGTCGTGCATCAAAGGCCTTTGGTACGTGGCGTGACGGCTGGATTATTCGCAATCATCATCGGTGTATGCAACGAGGCATTGCTCAACGTTAAAGTTACACCGGCATTAGTTACATTGGCTAATGACAGTGATATGTATGTGATTAGTTTGATTTTAATTAGCTACTAATTGCTCTAAATTGTTGTTTTGCTTGCGTAGTTTGGTACGAACGGCTACAGTTCCAGCATTGGGTTCACTTATCACTGATTGTTCAATGCAAGAACTGCACGATAAAGCATACATGCAACTCCAAATGTTTCTATCTGATCCGGCTACACAAGATAATCACACTTTGTTGCGACAAATGGTTGTTACAATGGGGAATATTGTTTGTTATTGCAAACCGACGTTTCGACAAGATGTTATACTTCCGCAGTTGGCTTCCGTTTCTAACCAAATGTCCCAGATGTCCAGTCAAACACGTAAAGTTGACATGGCTGTCGCTCTTATTGAGTCTTATTCGAATATTATTTACAGCCAATTTAATAACAATGTTACTAGTAATATGGTTTTACCTGGATTACGGTAAGAAGTATTCCAACTATGATACATTAAACATGACCATGACTACTGCACATGCGCAATTAACAATTTTCATGTGTTTAGGTATTTGGAACAAGCAATTAATGAAAATCCAACGTTACATTCACATAAAGACGCCTTAAATTCAATGATAAAAGAATGCGAAACACGTGTAGACTTAGGAACACATAACGCATCCGAAAAAACTTCTAGCAGTGCAAGCAAAATCACCCAAAACGTCAATCAAGGTGTCGAAGAGATGAAACAACGGGTTAGCAAGATATTCAACAAACCACCGGGTTCCGCAAAGCAAAATTTAACAACCCTGCAAGGATTTTTCAAAAAGAAATAAGTGCCTGCACCTTTCTAATCAATAATCAGTAGCTATCGCCCAACATATTTTTATATATTTTTTATAATCTTCTATTTCTATATAGAGCCAAGTATTTTAGGCCCCCCCACGTGCCTTAATTATTGAAGCACAATTCGCACATATTTATATTTATCTTCTTTATATCTACAAAAAAAATTTATCGGTTGTGTTATTATATGAAGTGGTAAACCATTATTTTACTTAATTAAGCCGTACTTATTTATTAATTAAAAGTGTTATAAACTGATCCATATAAATATATTTAAGATGCGTTAATTTATAATTTGCTATTGCCCGCAATCGATTCGATGGCTAATTGAACGGCATGTTGCGCCGTGCCAGGTGCGGTTGTAACACCGTAGCCGCCATGACCGTAATTATGAATAATTTTGATTGAACCATCGTTAAAATTTACCGTTTCCCGTTCAACGCGGACGGGATCCCTATGGGGACGCAAGCCCACGTACTGTCCAACCACGGGAGCGCTTTTGAGGCTCGGCACAAGAGCTTCGCAACGTTCTTTAATGGCTTGATAATCGTACTTGCTAACTGACAAGTCATAGGAATCATAGTTGCGACAACCGCCTAAGGTTACTGTATCGAAACCTGGAATTACGTATGTGTCGAAATCACCGTAGAAAAATGTTTTCAACCATTTTGCTTGTACCTAAATCAACAATTTCCAATTAGAACTTATTAAAGCAGGAAACAAACAAACAAAAAATACAATTCCAATGCAAATACCTTAATAACTTGCCCTCGAATTGGAACAAGTTTATGATCATTACAAAGTTCCTTCGACCCAAGTCCAGAACAATTAACAACAACGTCATATTGTCCTTTGAGGTCCCTAAATGAAATTATTTGCCTTTCACGGATGCGTCCATTTTGCTTAAGAAACTTTGCGGTTGCCCATGGTAGATATCTTGCGGTACCCGTGAGTATCGTCGTAAAAAACGAACCGTACTTCCATGCTCCTGGACATATTCGTAATTCCTCTTCAGTTGCTTGACGATACAGCGGCACTAAATGCTCGATATGGTGATTCTAATATAATAGAATGAAATATTAATGCTATATTTGTACGGAATTTAATTTAATAATCATACCCTTACGATTCCAGGCGATTTACTGGAGAATATGTAGCCGGAAATATGTGTCACGCCAGCATTTGCGGCTTCGCTAGTTCTGCGTAAGTCGTCCCAGTATTGATAGGCGTCGTTGACCCACTTTCTGCAAAATTATGTATTCATTATGTAACGAAAGTCGAAAACGCACACAATACACCAAAAATAGCTGTTTACATGCAATTATTATGGGAAAGGGAAACGCGAAACTGCTTTAGAGTATCGCGAAAATACCTATGTAGGTACGCACCTTGTAATTGCATCAGTAGGTCCGCAAAAACTAGTGCCCGGTCGAAATAGCCCGGCTGCCACGTAACTGGTTGTATCAGAATCGAATTTATCTGCTATTACATCTACCTGGGCAGAACGTAATTTTTCTTGTAGTTCTAAAGCAGTCGTTAGACCAATTACACCAGCACCCAGTACACCAACTTTTAAATCACTCATATTAATTTATCTCATGAAATGATACAAACAACTAACTGGCAACTGCAACTTTGTGTTGTTTACTTGATTAAAGGTCATGGCGGTGGGAGATATAAAAACCTCCTAATCATTCGAATTTATTAATAAAAACCCTTGAGTTCGAGCATATCTGTACGTATACAGGGTGTTCCGAAAAAGCAACTTTTAAGTATTCCAATATGACGTCACAAACGTCATAATTTTGATCATGGAGTATGACATTGGGTTGTCACTGCTGATATATTCTGGCACACAATGTTTTCATCCCAGTATCAAGCGAAATTTTAGAAGATTCACTTCGCGTTTTTCGGCAGGCTTGGTTACCTTCGGCGTGTCAGCCATTTTGTGTGAATGTTGGAATTTGAGGGAAATTTGAATCTGCTATTTGCACTGCCAACGAGGCCTGCCAAAATTCAATGTAAAAAGCACGAAATGAACCTCATGTGACTCAAAAGCGTACATTTTTGGTTAGGTATGTTTAGAGTTTACGTATATCAATTCATAGTTGTCCACTGCGTCAGCTAGCATCATAAAAACTATTCGCATGGATCAATATTACTTTCATTCACTAATACTAATAACGACGCAAATTGCTTTCTGCGTAGAACGAACCTATTTATAATTTACATATAAATATCCTGGTCCTGGTTTTATATATGATTTACGTTTATAGTGACCGCATGCACATCTTATTTCAATAATAAATAATGTATTTTATTGATGTTATTATTACTTTAAAGTAACTTACTATACAATATGGTGTCTACGAGTGCCGTACCAATATGTAGTTTGTTTTTAATGGATAATCGGTAGCGGTAGGTATAGTAAGTGTATAAATATAGCTACATATAAAATGCAGCATACCTACATGAATGACAAATGGTCTATGGGCCATCCAAACAAATTCTTGCACTTTTGCATTACAATTCCAATATTATAGTAAATGTCATTTATGCGTGCACTTTTCTAAGGTATAATTTAAAATTTCAAGAAAATAAAATAACTTAGTTGGTCTTAAAATTTAAAAACATTTGCAATAATTTAAATTTAAACATAAGTTGGCCTATACTTAACAAATTAATTACAACGTTCATAGATCTAGATAAACAGATGAAACAATGAATGTCAACATTTACGTCATTTTGACAACTGACGTATATGACGTATACAAGTTATGACGTCAACGCAAACATTCATTGGAAAAACTATAGAATTTATAAACTACTTTTCGAACAACGATAAACCACTTAATGTATTATGTATATTTCCATTAAGGATTTGTATAACTTAGCAGTGTAATTCAATTAAATTTGTTTGCAGATAGTTTTTTTTTTCTGTAACTAAGCAGTTTATATTGAGTTGTATTCGTTAACTATTGATTTATATAAACACAATTCCTGAGACCAACTCTTATCTAAATCAAATTGCGAATGAATATGTAAATGTAATGTAAATATTAATAATAATGCATTAATGCGTCGATATTGAACAAGATTTTAGATGCATGGTGATTGATTATTGAGTACACATTGAAATGACTGTCCTCAGTCCTGCCGTATTTGTTGTTTCTTTGATTTGAGATTGTTCTTTTCACATATTATTTCATATTTAGAGTTAGGTTATAATATATGTATCAGTATGTAATACAAATATTGGTGCTTTCAACGTTTCAACTAGTTCAGTTCAATCGTTCTGTTATTTTCTTTTAGTTTCTAATATTTTCTTTTCTTATACAATTCGGAACTCTGTTGAGCTTGATTAATTTGCTAACACAGTCCTCTACAAACGAGTAGTTATTATTTCTTTTTTTTTGGTAGACATTTAATCGTCATCTAGCATCTCTCCTTGGCTTGTTTTGCACAAAAAAGTTAAAAAAAATCAAAGCAAATCCAAATGTAGCTCACATTGTTTTAAAGTAATTATTATAATAGTTTTTTTGTTGTCAAAAAATTATAAAATAACATCGAGATAGAATAGTAAATTATATAAAACATAAAAAAATGAAAGAAAAAAAAATGTTTGTAAAATTAAAATTTCCCTCTGATATACGTAGGTATGTTATTAGTTAACTTATTTTTCTGGAATGCCAAGGAGTATACAGGGATATTGTCTATTATATAACACATACATCACAAATGTTCTCATCTATACGATTTATAAATCTATATGTACACAAGTGGCGCGTAACAAAAAAAAGGCCTTCGCCTTTTAATTTCATTTCGACGCGTAAATCACGTAATGCATTCGAAAAGCGCGTGTAAACATTATACAAAACAAGTTTGCATTAATTTCATCATAAAAGAAGAGTTTGACAATTCCAAAATGAATTGAATGTCGCGGTATCGTTTACAATTATAATGCGTAAACGCGCCTTCATTATTCGCTTATTGTTTCTGTTTTTTTTTCTCCTGTTCTGTATGGTTTTATTATTTATTTCATTTTTTTGTGTTTTACTATTCGACACAAACCCTTTAAAAAGCGTACATAATCCTATACTTTGCGTTTTTCAAAAAACCACATCCGTTCGGGCTATGCGTTGAAGTTGAATTTAAAAGGTTCACGAATATTTTACGGAGCACGCATTAATCACTTGCTGTATTACTGCTGGTGCTGGTGATGAGCCACGGATGTTTTAAGCAGTCGGCGGCCGTGGCGCGTCGTTCCGGATCGAAGTCGAGCATCGGTTTGAGGAATGCGGCAAACTGTTCGGCATCTTTACGATTCCATTCGTACTTTTCGGTGAGGACGTCTTCCAAGCACCACGGCTTCAGGCCAGTGATATGCCTGAGTTCAGACTTTTTATTAAAGAATAGCTTGCTATTTTTGCCCAATACAGTTATGCGTTTCGGTATTTCACCCAAAAGTTCGATAATATGAGCAAGATGATCTTCGTCACGGCTGTAATCATCGCCTGAATGCGGTTCGAAGAGATAGTCCCCGGTGGCGAGTTCAAATGCCATGCACGCTGTACTCCAAATGTCAGCCGACGTGCCGTAACCGGCACCCAAGAGAACCTCTAAAGATCTATACTGGCGCGTTTGTATATCTTCCGTGAAATGCCTATGAACCCAACAGGCATTGCCCAAGTCGGCGATTTTCACTTCAAAGTCGCATTCGGTGAATGCTGGATCGAGTTCCGGTTTCATTTCGCTTTTCGACGTTACGGAAGGCGAATCGTCTTCGGACATCTGCGTAACTACCTCGTTTGAGTTTTCCGACGGTGGTGGCGTTTTAGGAACATTGCTTTCGTCGCCACCGCCGCCGCCGCTGCCCAACTCATCGAGACATTTACCATTCTGTACGTTGTCTTCCACCTCCGGCGTCGTTTCCGGACTGGGACTGGCTATCGGACTCGTGCTACCAGTGCAACCGCCGCCGTTACATTCAGCTGTTTCGGCTTCCTCCGGTGCACTTTCGCTTTCGCCGTTGATCAGTTCTTTGCTGTTCTTTTTCTGCTCCTCCAGCTCGTTGATCTGTTCCATTTGCCGTTTCAATAGTTCGTTCTGTCGTTTCGCCTTCTTCTTGAGTTTCTTCTTTTTGTTCTTACTCAGTTTGACGTTCGCTTGCGCTTCTTGCACTGGAGCTGTGCTAGTGAGTGACGTCGGCAGTTTTAAACCTAATTGCCGCATCTCGGCGGCTTCACATGCCAATTTCCTAATGTATTCCTCACTTACACATATTAAGACATTTTCCGGTTTAATATCAGTATGAATGATTTTGCATTTCGAATGGAGATAGTCCAAACCTTCCAATACTTGCCTCATAATAACTTTCACATTCGTACGAGGTATTCCTCGATAATTGGACTTGATTATTAATTTAAGTAAATGGTGACCAAGTACTTCGAATACCATACACACGTGTACTCCATTGACACCACTAATTTTAAAGTCATTTAACAGTTGTACTGTCTTATTTCGTTTTGGATCGTCCGGATCTGATTCGCGTACTGATTTGAGAATTTTGATTTCGTCCAGGGCAGTTTCAGTAAAATGCTGGGCTGATTTGACGATCTTCAACGCAACAAATCGCTTGTCCTCAATATCCCAGCACAGCCATACAGTGGAGAAGTGACCCCAGCCAAGCTTTCGAAACACATGATACCGATTCAAAAATGTGTCGCTAATCTTCACAGGATGATAACCACCTTTTCGATAGTCGCTGCAATCTTCCTGTTCCTCTTCTTCTTCACTGTAGTAATCAAGGCGAGGATCTTCGATTGTTTCATTGCTTGAACTGTGTGACGGTTCGAAACGCGTCGTGGTCTGATTGCCACCCCCTTGCCCGTTGATTTTACCATCGTTTTTGCCCTTCTTCTTACCTGGCTTGTGTCTCTTCTTCTTAGCCTGTATAGCTAACACCCTGCGATTTACATCCGATTTGGAGCTCATTTGAGTTGCTTTTCTAGAACGACAGTTTTATTTTCAAAACGAGACTTATTGCAAATACGTCAAAACGGTTATCATTTCATCGCGAACGACTTATTTATTTGATTATGGCGGACGTACGTTTCTGGACACACAAAAAAAAATTCAGGTAGGCACTGAACTGAAAGAAGAAAGAACGTTTATTAGAACGACAGGACAGTGCGCCGCGACTTCAGCGCCCGACGAGTGTTTGACAGCCGAAGGAACGAACAACACCAACGACCAAACGGCAACAGTCGATCGCATCTTTACATTCTAGCTCCCTCTATATTGTAACAAAAAAACTCTTAAATATTCAAAGACAGGACCGGATCACCAATGAAATATTTCGAAGGCAAAACGAATTCCTTACCTTGTAGACATAAAAAACCATGGATGTTAGTTCAACTCTGTAAAACATAACAGTCTAATCGGCAGTGATAATAAATGAATAGATAAATCATTGTTACTTGTTACTTTTTGGACTATAATTTGGACGTTTACCTTAAATTTCTTCAAATAAAACACAATAGTAGCTTTCCTTTTGAAGTCCTTTTGAACACCATACCAAAAGGAACAGGAACAGTGCGACCCAACGGTCTACGCTGGTGATGTCATCAGCGGGCTCTCGCCTCTTTTTAGAATTTTTAGAAGCAATAATTGAAGCAGTTTTTTATTTTGACTCATTTGACTTTGTTTTGACCTGACGCTTTTGTGAATTAGGGCTCGAAGCCCCATAAAAAAATTGTATCGTTTTCCATTTTATACACTATAGTGTTACACTGGAAGCGGACTAGTGGCGGTCTAGTGTAGCCGTAAGTGCAGATCAGCTGTTTGACAAGTGCA
>JARJEB010016080.1:0-18001 GCA_030264535.1 Liometoxenus newtonarum | reverse complement strand
ATATAAAATTCGTCACATGGTCGTTCATTACACACTTTTCTATTGTGTCCTAAGTGGTATAAGTTCTTATAACATCCTATAAGTTGTTATTAGTTAGTTGAAGATCAGTTGTGTAAAGTATAAGTAGCTATTGGAATAAGGACAAGTTGTCATAGACTTCTGAGCGTCTGTGCAGGAGACTTTTGGTTTGGTTTTTCTAATGGGTTAACAATTTGGTTGTCTATTGGGATTTCTATTATAAGTTTTTTGTATGTTTTACATAGTTACATTTTATGTATTTTTATAAAAAGTTATATCGTTACAAGATACAAGTTACATTTTTTACTTTCCGACTCATCGAAGGTAAGTAAGGAAAGATATGTATTCGGCCGAAAATTGTGAAGTCGGGTTTTCGACAGATCTACACGCATCTCGCTTTCTTGTGTTCAAAATTTAGTGGACATCAAAAATCAATGCCTATCCATTTTTCCGATCAAAATTACTTTTACGATCTACGAGTTCTACGAAATCGTACTGTATACATATATATGGTCGGAAAGTTATGCGGTACGCAAATGAACTTGAAATCTGACCATTCAAAACCTATATTGGTGTTGTAAATACACATATTTTATTTATATTATCAACTTTCTAGCATAACATCAACAACTATACAGAAAACAAACCACAACAAAACCTCAATATTTATAGGTAACAAAAAGATTTACAAGAATAAATATATAAGAAGACAAAGGAAAATGTAGATAATAATTATGAAAATTAGTTTTGTGCTTCCATGTTTGGCTTGTCTCAAGTCGCTCTAAGTTGAATTATTGCTTTTTATTACCTATAAACTGGTTAGAAAATTAGGATTATTTGTTACTGGTCATAAGTCACGAACCCATTACAAAAAAATGAATTAACAATAGATTCATTTAAATTTATAATTATTCATTTTCTCAATAAATCCTTTTTTAAGTTTTTTTAAATATTAATAATTTCAATATTCAGCAAACGCGAAATTTTCGCACTCATTTTTGGGTCATTACAATTTTTATGAGGTATTGTTTTTACGTTACGTGCTACTTAATGCAAAAATACAAGAAAACGGTAGGTACCTACTTGTAATGAATATTAAAAATTTACTGGGGACTTGCAGTCGCAGAAAACCATCATGTTTGAGTACTAAATACGAGTACTACTTGCATACGTGACTGGCGACGCTAAAAGATTTTTAATTATTCTTTACATGTATACATTAATATGGTATAAAGTGTGTGCATAATCTCCTTGTTCTGTGGATTTCGCTTGTTCTTGTTTCTTACTTAAAAAATTAATTTAAGTGGAGTCTTAATTAATTTAACAAATTTTGTGCCTTTGTTGATATTTGTTCATATTCGTTGGTTTCACATGAGTGAAACTTTCTTATAAAAGTATTTACTATACGTAAAGAGAAGTAAGTACAAAACCATTATGAGCTCCATGTGCAGTACGCAGAAGGTGTAAAATGTAGGTAGGTAGCGTGCTCCATTTTATCATTGAACTTAACACACTTGTCGCAAATTTTACATTTTCTCCAACTGGTTAACGCGAAGTAGAAATGTTTTTAATTTCAGTGTAGTCAGCGTTATTTTCATAAAACTGTTGATTATATGCGCAACGTCTATGTTAAAATTCGTACCTGACACGAGACCCACAAAACCAGTCGGCGCTGAACACTCTTATTGTGTCATACATAACTTGGTGGACGACACCAACGCAAGTTTAAAATATGGCGCAGGGACAGCGTACTTTTAGCCTTGGTATGAATTTTAACACAAACATTGCGTATTTTGATATTACTACAATTAACGATAACATTCGGTATTGTATTGTAGTTATGTCTTCTTGGTTCTTGTTTTTGTATATTTACTTTGTATTTTACCTTTTGTTTTGACCAATTTATTTTTACTTACTTTTACAAATGCTACCTACTTGTAAGTACTTACTTGCATTTGTATGTTTTGTTTGATTTTATATTTGTTTTGTCGTCAATTTGTGTGCATGATGTATTCATGTCTTACCTACTTATTTTATTGACTTTTCTTCAATCTGTGCGTTTACGAAGTAAAAACAAGTGCGAACAATGAAGGTGTTCACATACACACAAAAACACACACACACACACACACACACACACACATTCTGGACGAAAATGAAATAATTTCCAATTCTCACTTAGTCTCTGCACACAAATTTCATTTCTACAAACATAAAATGATGGATAGAAAGTTAATGAAAATTAAACTGACATACTGCAACAAACTACAAATTAACTACCTATATTAACAACAAATTAAGTAGCTTCAAAAATGTACTTTTCCACTTCATACATGTCTTACCTTATTTTATATTATTATTATCTTTCATTTTAGTACAGTAATTTATTATTTTGTATTATTGTCGTTTTACGTTTGCGCATTTCACTATTATTCATTACAAATCAGATACTTGAGCTCTTGAGCAGTTTAGGGAAAGTTGTGAACTTAAATAAGTCAAAACCATTAAAAAATATTGTAAATGCACACTGCCAATCGATTAATTGGCATCGATTAAGTTGAGAAAATTTTCTCGGGATGCGTAATGATCGTTTCGTTTCTCGTTTCGTGGTAAGTATTAAAAGAAGACCGAAAGGCAAAAAATCCAAATATGTAAGTACCAGAGAACATGAACATGTACGTACATACAAGAAACATAAAACATGAAACGCAGAATTCAAAAATTACGTTTCGTTTCGTTTTGAACGTTTAAAAACACACATACACAATAAAAACGTATATACGATTTTCAAGCTGATGGATTCATGTTGCGAGTGAAATCGCGTGGCGCACCTTTGTTGTTGTTTGCGAGCTATTTTGCTGTTTCACCTGACTGACTGACTGACTGAGTGTCGATTCACAAAAAGCTAGCCGACATAAGACTTCATCTTCACGAATCGCATCTCTAAGTTGTCATTTTACAATTTTGTCATACAAAGTTAAAGACATTTTTACCGTTGTAAATTGTAAGTTATATTCATTAGAAACTTGTAAAAGGTTGAAACTTGTAATTTTCATAAAACACCCACAAAGTTTAAATTTCGCGGAATTTCTGTTACTACGTCGTATAGCAAACGAATCAGAATAAGAAATACATTTTAGCGCTGCTTGTAGTTTTCATCTCTTCATCACTTAAATTTCACTTTTATATTGATCGAAGACAAGTTGATTTTTTTTATAGATCGTTTTGGCTTTGAGGCATTTAGCAAAATGACGCATGAAAGATGAAAAGAAACCGAAAGTTTTATTAGGGTTTTAAATCATATAAAAAAAAATGCAGGCTATAAATTGAATTACACTGCGAGTGAAACAACAATTAGTAATATTGATAGGTACTTTATTATTTATTATAAATATAAGCTATCTATGAGTTAATGAGTTTAATTGAGTAAATTTACACGACCATGAGCTGTCCAAGTAAACGGAATCGATTGAATCATTCTTAAAACGTTCAAAGTTTTGCGCACGATTTTTACGTTTTTATATAGTTTCCTGAATTCTAATGTTGTTAATGTTTTTTTTATAGAAAAAAACAGAAAAAATCTATTTAAAACATGAGATAACCGCTAATCGCAAATAAAACCAATGAATATTGTTGAAAGATCGAATAATTTGTTAAGGACGGTTTATGATTGACATAATATAAGATTTAAACTTATGAAATAATCTATAAGACTGTCGGTTCATGATTAATGACATGAGCAATAATATTGAACAAGGACGCATGTGAAAAATCATATAATAATACAATAACCTCAAAATGACGGCAATCTCAGTCACCATTTCATCCTCATTGGCTATAAGAATAGGAAATATGTCAAGCGCTTATGTTACGAGATTAATTCAATCATGTTATGGTTTACATGGCAATTACCATACTTGAACTTTTTATGTTATATCCTATGTCCTATATTATGTCAATCATAAACCGTCCTTTACATACTAAAGCGAATACCCGATATTAACTTGCTAACAATGAAAACTAACAGATAACGTATGTACATCCTGTTTAATTAAATATCCTGTTCAATAATCGCTCATTAGAGAGGAGTTTTCTATAGTGTTGAATTATTGTTTAATGATTGTTAACTTAACATTCACACCTATTTTAATATTTCGTAATTCAAGTAAATTACTGTTAATATAGAAATTAACTTAGGTACTTATATAGGTACCTACATTGTTAATTATTAGAAGAGTTTAAGATGTTAAAAGATACACAAGAAGAAATTTAGAAAATACTTGTAAATGGGAAAGAAAGCGAACTAATGATTCCTTGTTGAGCTGAAACCTTATTCATTAAACGATTAAACAAAAACAAGAATACGAGTAAGATGTGATGGATATGTAGCATTTATGTATCATTTTATTACGATTCCTATTCGAAAGTGATTCCGGATTTTGATTTATTAGACATAATTTTTATGATTTTATGTTCCAAAACTTTATTTCTATTGCACACACTCGCAGATAATCATTAAATGGAAATGTTAAGATGAAAAGTCACTTCTAAATATAGTCGACATTACCTTTTATATGTGTAAAACTTGTTAACTATTAGTATCATTAATATTTTTAATTCGTTAAACATGTTCCGTTTAATAAGTGTGTCGTCGTTTTCGATTTTCATTTTATTTCATTTCATTTCATTTCATTTCATTTCATTTCATTTCACTTTTTAATATCATCAAATTGTCTTTTATTACTATTATTATGATGACTTTAAAGTCATTTCTCGCTTTACTTATAGCATTTTATTTCATTATATTTCAAAATATCTTCTAATTTTTATTCCAATTCGATGCGTTTCTATTACTATATTTTCAAAATGGATTTCGTTTTTATTTGATTCTACTTTCATGTTTCCTTTAACGAGTGTAACGATAATTTTATGATTAAAAGAAATGCGAACCAAAAATTCCAAGCTTCTTCTTGTCAGTGAATGTCAGTAAAAAAATACTTTTTATTTTAATTTTAAAGAAAATGAGTGTGAAAAATAAAATTTAATGATTAGTGGATGACTATCGACTTTAAATGTGTGAAACTGACTAAATCTAAAATATAGCCAGAAATATTTTTCATCATTTTTTCTTACAATTTTTGTTAAAATTGGTTCATTGTTTCGGTATACATACAGCATTAATTTATTAACAAATTCTAAAGTAACCTTGTCAGTACAGCTAAGGCTAGTTAGTTAGTTAGCATAAAATAGTTGAAATAGTTAAATACTTAAAATTCTTCATCATTTCGTCGTTTCTTCTAAATGTTTGTTTGATTTTGTTTATGCATTGCTTTGAAATTCATGAATCTGTTTGGTGTCTGCGAACACATTGTGATTATGTGCGCATGTATTGATCCATTAGAGAATGGACCTTGGAAAGTTTATTTTTTTCGTAGAACGTATCATGCATGCAAAGTGCAAACTTATTGCTTATAAACTATTTAAGTGCATGTATTGAAGACTAAGAAGGTTAAATTACGAGATTCTCACCTTCTCTTACACTCGAACGAAGTTACTTATAAAGCGTATAGAGGTATAATATACCTAGAGGGAAGGTATTGATTTGCACTGTAACAAACTAAAACCCTAAAAGGTAGACCACCAAAAATATAAGCACACACTAATTTCAAATTTCGTGCCTTTTAGGTGCAACACAATATGGCGATTTATTGTAATCCCCATCCGTCCCCTGACTGCATAAATCGACTTATGTTCTCTCTATAGATTTCTATCTCTATGGGTACACCCGATTATAGATCAATTCAATCATGCACACAACACAAAATAGCCGTTTAACATTCAGATTTAACAACGACTAACAACTAACGAATAGTTAAGTTGCACAGGTGTTTAGAGCATTTAATCATATACAGGGTGCTTATAATTAGTACAATTTAAACTTAAAACACCATCTTGCAAAATAACAAATTTTACTATTTATTGTTGTTTTGCTATAAGGAATTTATGTGTTAACACATTTTTTATTCTCATTTTTATTAGGTATATTCTTTAAACCATAGAGAGAGAGCTATAGTATTCCTAGAGGGAAGGTACATAGTGACGCGAGACGGATTCTATTTTAAATTTCGTGTCTTTTAGGCTACTAAATATGGTGATTTAGTGTAAACCCCTTTCGTCCCCTGGCTTCGTGCCCCTCGCCCATAAATCGACTTTATGTTCTCTCTGTAGACTTCTGTCTCTATATGCCTACACCAGAATATTTTAGGGACTTTAATCGACACCATAAGTAGCTATAAAATCAAGGACATTAAATATTTTGTTAACTTTTTTTCTTCTAAATAATCGTATTATTTATTGGTTTTATTGGGATATGAAATAGCATATTTTGTAATTATATAAAAAGTATATAAGTAGTTGTGTTGTGAAATATGAAATTTGACTGCTGCTAAGGTTTTATTACTTTTTAAATTTGAGTTAATTTTCATCAAATTTTGTAATTTTAAGAACAAAATACCATTAGGTGTTTAATTAATAATCGAAAAATCATTAGGCTTCTAAGAATTCCTTGAGTTTTTTCTCAGTTTCAATCTCTTTAATCTCTTGCCGGATTTTCGCCAATTCCATTTCATCCAAATCGATGATTTCTATCGATGTATCCCCCAAATAATTACCTAAAATATATGATTTGAGGAATATTTAACTTGAAAAAGTTTCCAGATATACCTTTTGCAAGCTTTTTATACATTCGGTTACTTAGTATTTCTTCCTTATTCTGGGCAGTTTCATTCGCTTCGTCTTGTTCAAATTTTCTAACTTCATCGTTGATCAGTTCCGAAATTCTTTGAGCACTTCTTGATGAAAAATAGGAAGTGTCTTTCAACTGGGGCAACTCGTACTTTTTGATTTTCGAAATTTTCGGCGTTGGTAATGGATGCGTCCATCGTTTGAGACAAGCATCACAAGTCGTTTGCTTCAAACTGTAGGAACCATGAGTGCATGTTGACATTGCTTCTTTGGCTTCATCTGGCGTGCTGTTGTTTAAATCTTGCAAATCATCGTAGAATAACGGTGGCGTAAGATCCGATATCATGTTGCGATATTCCATCTTCGATTCTTTCTTGACTTTTTTGCTGATGGTAAAACATAATGCAACATGAATTTTAACCAAAAGAAAAAAGTTTGAAACTTATAAAATAAGCAAATAATAAAACTATCCAAGAAAGTGGAAAAGAAAGAATTTTAATCGTAAACAAACAAAGTTGATCTGTTAATGGGTGATGCGCATTAAGAACGTACAAAATAAAACAATAAATTACACCGTTTTACATAAAGGAAGAAATTAAATAAAGGACAATAAGGTGCAATGTATTATTAGTTTACAGAGAAGATAAAGCATAAAAATCGGTGCGTTAAATTCGCACCGAAAAACTTACAGACCGTATATAGTATGATGCCGTAGAAGTCGATTATTAAAGTAATGTTGATCCGACTTTGAGTATTTACAATGTTAGGGAGTCGCCATGGTAACCAAGGGTATATTCAATTGTATTTGTTTTGTGATTGTTACTAATACGAAAGTTTACGAATTAATATCTCACAAACTATGCATCCGACGAAAAAATCTTATAGGTGTTGAAATGTCGAG
The DNA here is from genome assembly GCA_030264535.1 of Liometoxenus newtonarum. Classification (NCBI taxonomy): domain Eukaryota; kingdom Metazoa; phylum Arthropoda; class Insecta; order Coleoptera; family Staphylinidae; genus Liometoxenus; species Liometoxenus newtonarum. Next base: position 10,338 of record JARJEB010016080.1, on the reverse strand, counting down.
AATTGAAAGCGCTACAAGAATATATTTTTTGCTTTTGCCTAAATGCAATATTTTGCCACTTATATGCAAATTTATGTTTTGACATTCAAGTAAAGTGCCCTTCTTTACCACACAACAAAATTTTTCGGACTCAGGGAATCGAAATTCGCGGAGATCCGCTGAAAAACCGACTTCGATATTTTGACCGATTACATGTCTTTCCTTACCATATACCTTCGGTATGGTCGGAAAGTAAAAAAGAAAGAAAAAAAGGAAATTGTGAATTACGCATTCGAAACACACATATATGGAATGTTTGACGTTGTTGAATCTTGAATGTTTGAAAGAAGTCTTTTTACATACGAAACATTGTAGAAATATTGTTTTACGAAGCGTGATTTTACTACCAACAATTACGACAACCGACGACGGCGCGTACGTGCTCGGCGTGCGTCATTTTACCTTTTTCGTTATTTTCATATTATTCATAATATATCCAATGCTGGATGTTGGGATTGTTGAGTTCAATTGTGTTTCGCTTCGCTACGTTTCTAATAACATGCGTTGATACATAAAAATTCAAAAAGCAACTTCAATACTACCCGTCCCAACAAATTACTAAGAAGAATAAAATTGAAAATTGTTGTATGCTGCAGTGCATCCAACCAATTGATACTTTTCAAGTTGTATGCTTAAAAAGTTTAAACAAACCTTAATAAATTAGCAAGCGTATCCAAAGGCAATGACTCTTGCTTAATAGTTGCTGGTGGTAATTCGTCATCCACTTTGACCTCAGAAAATCCTAATTGCAAATTCTTCAAAATCTTTGGTTGCAATTGTGCGACAGTTTCACGTTGTTCGAGGTCTCCTTCAGCTGGTTCAATTTGCAAAGAAAAGTCGTTTCTGATGGTTTTTGAAGGTTTTGGTTGTGGATTATTAGTGATGTGTTCTTCATTACCTTTTCTTGGACCACCATCAATCGGCATCGGCACTAATTTTGTTTTTTCAGCGTTATCATCCTTTTTCTTCTCAAGTTTTGAGAGCATTGCGCAAGCACTTCCTTCGTTACACGCTTTTCCGCTAACGCCATCTTCGTTTTCTTTCTCAATGTTTTCTTCAGATTGACCATCTGACTCTTTGACCACTTCGGGGGCCACATTGTATACTTTCCAAGTGTTGCTATTCGGTAACAAAAGGACGTTTTGTCTTATCACTTTTATCAATTCTTCGAAAGGGTCAACCTCTACTCGGAAATATATAATACCTTCCTTTGGCGGCAATTCTAATTGGAAGGATTCACAACTTGATATTATATTTTGCCCATAGAGGGATTTAAAAAATCCTATCATTTTCGGTTTTTCCAGAACTGCTTGGATTTTTTTCTTATCGTTGGCCATGTTGAGGAAACACTGCAACAAATCATTGTTGCACATTTCTAGTGCATTTCTCACAGAGTCGATGATTTGAATGATTTTTGTGTTTATAATTATTTTGCCCGATAATCGCTGATCCTTCATAGGGTCTTTCTTACCGGGTACCAGAGGTGTATCTAAAATTAGGCCAATTTAATTTTTGTAATAAAATTAGTGTTGATTGTCCTTACCCAAAATATATAGAGGCAAAAGTTTGCTCAACTGATTTTCGGCGGCTCGTATCTTTGTCCGATCTATCAATCTCTCCAAGGGCGATTGCTGACGCGCTAAAAAAGTCGCCCGTTGTGATTTTGGTGGAGTGCGTAGCGTTTCGCATTTGTGAGCAGTCAACAAATATAAGCAAAGGACTTTGTCAATGTCAATCTCGCCCTTCGTGAAGAGTAAAATGTGAAGATCCTTAAAAATGTAAAACAAAATGAAACTTGCATATTTATTTTTAATTTGCACAAAATAAAGAACTGGCCCAAGCATATTTAAATAAATAATAAATATGAGATAATATCAAGGGAATGAATGAAAGGACCAACTTGCATGTTGACTGACGAGCTCATGATGCACGATTGTTGCAGACGGCATTCCCCGTTACGACGATAACAAAACCCAGGATTGTGCGTTTCATACATCACGACGTCAGATGCCTACAAATTTGAAATATAAATTAAGCAGATAAAAATTAATTAAACACAGTGAGAAGAAATGCATTCACAAAAAGGTCGAAATGAAATAAAAGTTTAAAGAAGTAAGCCTTGCAGAATAAGGAATGCAGAATTTAAAAAGTTCTACTGAGATGAAGGCAGATAAGAACAAGATATATTTAAAAATATAAATAAATACATCTTGAATAAGGTAACGTCCAAAAATTAATTTAGATAAAGATCTTTAACTAGAAGGCTTGCAAATTTATAAATACACATGAATGTAAACTCGAAATCTTAAGATTTAAATGATCTTAAGCAAAATGGCTTTCAAAATGTTGTGACATCTCTTCATTTAAAATTTAAATCATAACCGCAGAGGGGAACTTTTTGAACGTTAATTAATGCAAATAATAAATGTTAAGAATAAAAGAAGGCTAAAGTCAAGTATATGGGTTTATGGCCAATCTTTAAATGTCATGCATCAATAGATATCTAAATCTAAATCTAAAACAATAAACAAATTTTGGTGTTCTTCCAAATTGACAAAATTATCACCTCACAAAGTTTGAATCTTTCAATGATTCTCCTTTGGTTTGGTGCAGTTACGTACGAAAAGGTTAGTCCTTATTGGGGTTTACGAGAGTTTGTTGTAAACACACAAAACGTACTTGGTTTTAGCGTACTTGGTTTGGTTCGCAGCCACATTTCAGTGTGACTGTCAATTATTCTACTTTTTGAACCTTTTCCATGGGATTCTAAAGGGATCATAACTCCGTACTAGGGAACCACATGTAGTGTCATAATTGCAAAATTCATATCCATTTCGTGAACTCGTCCATCACAAAACTAATTTTGATCAGAAAGTGGAAATGGCATTGATTAGATTTTGATATCACCAAATTTCTGCACAATTTGCAATTTCCGATCGAAGAGTTCTGCGAAATCGTAAAGTGGTCGGAATTTGTGCGATGCGAATATAATTCACCGATTTATTTGAAAGAGAATGTGCCCCCTTTTCTAATATTCTTTACCAGAGTACAGGTGCTTAATTCGTTACGGAAACTTTTGACGACCCTGAAATATTATAGGCTAAGTACAGTACCATTTTCTCATTATGTGGACTTCTTTTAAGCACTCACAATCCACGAACCTGGGCATTGGATAATGGTTGGTTTGAGCAGTATGTCAAGCACAGCTAATGTTCTTTTATGCACGATATTCTAATGATTTGTTTTAGTAAAATAATAAGTGGCGGACTTACCATAGGGCGGAGTAGGCGGCCGCCTGGGGCCCCCGAAGTTGGGGGAATGAAACGTCTAGGGCCCCAATCTTGCTAAATCCGCCACTGAAAACTATTATTATTATGGTAGACATATGCACAAAACAATTCTTTCTGGTAGGAAAATGGGAATATTACAATTTGCAAATATGCCTATATTTATCATTTTTGATTATTTGCTCAACAATAAATCGGTACGGATTCGCACCGCGCAACTTTCCGTCCATGCATACTATGTGACATTATGATTTCGTAGAACTCGTCGATCGTACTTAAATGTAATTTTGACCGGAAATCAGAAATTGTCCACAAATTTACTGACATCAAAACGTAATCGCATTTCCATTTTCGTATCAAAATTACATTTACGATCGATAAGTTCTACAAAATCGTAGTGTGCATGGACGGAAAGTTGCACTGTATACGAATCCGTACCGATTTAATTTATATGTAAAATTAATTTAAAAAATTGTGCGGTGCAGACCCGTACCGATTTTTTTTAATTTCGATGTCAGCGTGTTGAAGAATCGCGCTATCGCAACATGTTTATAATCTATTCTTGTTACGGGATTTTCGAAATGGTTGTATATATCCACCAATCGTTAGCCAAAGAAGAAATGTTATTGGCATGTGCTGTAGGAAAATTAATACACTTTTGGCCAAGATATAGATAGTTCCATGCTAAAATCAATATTTAGCTAGTTATAAGCAAATTAATATTTTGAGAGCCAATAACTTTCTTTTTACTTTCTGGCCACATACCGAAGTTATGTAGGCATAAGAAAGTAAGGTGATCATGAAAAAAATTAAAGTCTTATTTTTCCCTGATTCGTGGAGATCCGTTGATCCAAGATCAAAAATCGGCTTTTTGGGCTGATGTGTGCCTGTCTGTGTGTGTAAACAAAATTGAGGGCAAAATAAGCATCGTATCGGACTGAAATTTGGTATCTGGGCAGCTATTCCTCCCGGTTGAACCTGGAGTAAAAATAAACAAAATCGGCTGGTAAAAAAGACACCTTTACTTGTAGGCCAAAACGTCCAACCCGCTAAATATTGATTGTAGCATATAAGTATCTATATAATCACCGAATTAGTTTTCAATTTCTTGCAAGATTTGCCATTAACATTTCTACTAGCGCTAATGGTTTGGAAGATATGTGCTACCATTTCAACAATCCCATAACAATCACCAGGATAAGAATAGAATTGAACAATGCTGCTTCCATCACGCTGACACTCTGAATTGACAATAAACACTTCAATATTGAAATTGACGTTAAATGTCATCGAAATTAAAACAATCGGTACGAGTTCGCACCGCACAACTTTCCGGGCATATCCAATACGATTCGGTAGAACTCGTCGACCGTAAAAGCAATTTTCATCGGAAAGTGGAAGTGTGACTGATTAGGTTTTTATATCACTAAAATTCTGTACAATTTCCACTTTCCGCTCAAAATTACTATTGCAGTCGACGAGTTCTACGAAATCGTAATGGATATGGCCAGAAAGTTGTGCGGTGCGAACTCGTACCGATTTATTAATGGCCGATGTTATTTGTCAATTTAGTAAGACAGCGATCCACATGCCAAATATCATCTTGATACTTTCCTTAGTTTTCCCGTAATTTTGTTCACACGCGCACACACACATGTGTGTGTGTGTGGTCATCAGACCAAAAATCCGATTTTTGACCTGGGGTCAACGGATCTCCACGAATCAGGGAAAATAAGACTTTAATTTTTTTTTCATGAAAGTAAAAACAGAAAAGAATATTTATGGGCGATGTGTACTACTGGCGGCAACATATTTTTTTAATAATTCACCTTTATTGTCATATAAATGTTAGATGTGATATACAAGGTAATGAAACAACTTTTGTTTGTTTACCATTTTCGTTTGTAAACTACCATATAGGTATATTAATACTGAAGCTACGAAATTGGTTAAATCATCAAACTATGCGAATTTTTGTTTTGATACTATGGAAACATTGTTGTTGCCTAGGCATTTGATGCATCATACATCAAATGTATGCGGGAATAATTTTTTACATTACAAGGTTGGAAAGTGTAAACACATCACGCAAGTTTGGAATTATTAACACCGACCCAGACACTGACCAGAGATATCCACTAGCACACGGGTCGGCAGACCGCGGCTCGCGAGCCGCATGCGGCTCTTTGCATAGCGTTTGCGACTCTTTGAAAATTGGAGACTTGAGAGGTTTTTTTTTGGTCACCGCGTTCTCGGATATATATTACTACTGTGAAACTTGAGAGCTTTTTTTGTCACCGCGTGCTCTCGGAGGATATAATTTACTACTGAGAGAGCTTTTTTTTTGGTCCCCAACAATAAAAATTTCAAGATTTCAATTATGTAACTAAGTTTTAAATAAAAATTGGCTCTCTGATATCTTCGTTATCATTTTTTCTTCACAACTTGGCCCTTCTCACTGGAAAGTCTGCCGACCCCTGGACTAGGAGACTTATAATGTTTCTTAAATGCAGTGTTGGAAGTCATAGTGGAAATTTATTCCTTCACAGTGGCTGAAATTTCAGTCAGCCATGAGATACGGTTAATTTTCTAAATATCTTATGGCGAAAGTGTCTCATTCCATAGTAGCCGTTGAAAATAGTAGTTTAACTGTTTTCTGTTTTATGTACCCACGGAGTTAAGCCACGAAAAGTTCAATGTTACGTTATGACTCATGACTACAAGCACAAGTACGGCGAAAAAAATGTATGCCGAATAAGCACTGAATGAGTGAATATATTTGCAAGTAAAGTATTAGCAATTAATTCATACAAAATATATTTTGCTGAAAACATATTGAAATATATAGATACAGTTCAATGTCCACTACATCCCGATCAAGCTTTTCGCATGCATATAGAATTGAAATAAGCCACAACGAACAAAAATGGCATGTTTGAATATAGGATTAAAACACATTCAATTAGGACGGAATTATTTTTGAATATGGAATTAGGTTTCGTACGGCCTGGGGAGTGGGTACCCTTGAACAGCAAGTCGGGATTAAATCTAATCGGAGTGTTTTCCAATTTTAAAGAGTTGGGCATACCTGGTATATGATGCATGTGTGAATATTAATACACATACGTATGCATATGAACAATTTTTCGATAGTGTGTTTAATGTATCGCTCAGAAATGAGCGTGTGGTTTACCAGCGTACGCAATATAATCACGACAACAAAATTAAACTTCGTGATCATGAATAATATTGCGTGTGCCATTGTAAATTTATACTTTTATTATTCCTTTCTATCGCACATTTTAATGACAGAATATAATTGAAGCTTAGTGAAAAAGAAACTGGAAAGGTTGAGTACCTACATGTGAATCGAATTATTGTTCTAATTCACTCGGATGGTTACGACACTCGCCTAGCTGCTCGTGTCGCATTATTTGCGCAATAATGCCCACTCATTGAATAATATACTATAATAACATATTGAAAATACTAGATTGCATTAGTTAGGTTATAATAATTTTCACCTATTGTTATTGTAACATTCATTCATGATATATCTGTAGTTTATGACGTATAGGATAGGTTTGGGGTGTGATACTTTGCCAGAGATGGATAAAGCATGTTTAAGGTCCATCACAATTATGTGCGTCTGTGTGCGAGTGAGTGTGGGTGCGTATACGTACGTTCAGTGCACGTACAGTATGATGGGTTTGGAAGGATGGTTTCAAACAATCATTTCCAGATCAAATCGAATGATCGATGACCTGCGGCCGATGTCCATCTATCGTTTCCGTAGGTCGATTGTATTTCTATATGGTACATGGTGTTGTCCTGTACGGGTCTATAGACCTTGTACATATTGGGAGCATGACACGATTGTCAGAAACAGTCCTAGCCGGGTACTGACGTATGGATAACAGAATCAAATGCGATGGACGCATGCACGAAATTCAATGAATGCATTGAATTTACGTACAAACAATGTTGATAAAATTTTAATAAAGGATTTTAAAAAATTTACATGTGTTTATAAATATATACAAAGGATTTAATCATACAAAAAAATATTTCAAAAACATTGATTTGCTTTAAAACAGGGCTAGACTCCGCCTGAGCAAATTCATTGGCTATAAGCCAAATATGCATATAGATAACCGCGGGACCTATATTATCGACTGGTTTTTTAACATAAAATTAAGGAAGAATAGGATCAGAAATTGATTACCAAAAGCCTTTATTAAATATATAATTTAAAAATTATAAATTTATAAATTAGGGTGACATATATGAAGAAGCAGAGAAGTGTGTAGGTTCTGATTATAGACTAGAGAAACTTATATAATGCCCTTGGTCGAGTGCATCCAATTTTGTTGTTGTCAAAAATAAGCCGTTATGATGTTACACCAGCGCGGAAAGTTTAAATACCTCAGTTGTCAACTTCAAACTTCCCGCTCCACGTATACAATAAAATGGTGATGAATATTCTGCCACGCTTCCTCTATTTACCGGGCGGGGGTTGCATATTCTACGTACTTTTCCTTGCCTATGGTGTATACCTACATATAAATCAATTTTCCCCTTTATAAATTCTTATAAAATTTCGGTAAATATAATTAGTTATTATATCTATATACACTGGCTTTTGATAAGTTTTAATGAAAACTCTTTGAAATCACTTGCCAAAAATTGAATAAGGGATGTTGATACCACAAAGTTTAATATAAAGAGAGAGGACATTCTGGAGTTATAAACTGGCGCACCATGCGATGTTCAGGTGCATTACAACGTGGGAACCATTATTGATCACTTTACTGTCAGATCAGTTCTCTTCGTAGTTTCATAATGCCGAATGGAGAAATTTTTTCAAAGAGTTTACAATTCTATTCCTGGAAAAGGATATATTAAATTCATGTTATTTTAAGAAAAAAATGGGATTCCCAAATTTATTAGTGGCCAATGGCCCATAAAACCTTAAGACGTCTCAGTCTCTAACTTTTAATGTCCTACCTACAAAAACCCTGTAAGTATAAAAAATGGTGTGTAACTATAAATAGGTATATTGACGATAATGATAAATTTTAATAAAATAGCACATCAAAATATGAAATATTAAAACCGAAGTTGATATTTTAGGTTCACTTTGAGAGTATCATGTTAAGATGTGAGTCAAAGGAAAATTTAAGAAAATATTCTCGGAAAACATACGCAGAGTTGAATCAAAGAAAAATATTCAGTACTCAAATTTACAACTCTCAAAAAATATTTGATACATAATTTTCTTGTATATCGAGACGGTTTATAACATTTATGTATTTTATTTTATATGTAGGTTTAAATTTTTTAATTTTAAATCCGACCCTGAGTGGAAGGATACTGAGTGGATGTATAGAAGGAAGCTTTCAGACACCTTTCTTATATTTCACGGAAACATGCGCACCTGAAATAAGAACAATAACTAGAAAACTACTAGACTGAAGACTGAATTACACACTCAGCGGTTTCAGTTAACAAAGTCTCATTTCTAGTCACCTCGTAGGCACAAATAATAACAACGACGACGATATTAAGCAAAAATTCACCAACTTGGTACTATACTTGTAACATATTTAATTCACCTATGTTTATAAATTTCTTTAAAATAAAGAGCCAGTTGAGTCTTTCTTACATTAAAGAAAAGCGATTTACATGTTCAAGTTTCACTGCTGACGCTGACTTGCTTTATTAAAGGTAAAGTGTTATATCAAACGGATATTTTCGAAAATTGTGTTTCGTAACAAACAAGAAAGAGCTCTAAAATTCCATGCTCTTGCAACTTTGGAAATTCCATCAAACTTTATCGATTAACAAGACTCCTCAACTAGACGGAAAGGTATAATTCATTTCGTTAATGACTTAACAAGTATATACTTAATTAAAAATTTAAGCAAGTTAATTAGTTATTAAGGTTCGACAAGATGAAAATGCTAATAAATGCACAGTGCTGTACTACGCATCAACTTAGTTGCTAATTAAACTAAATATTATATAACTTGTATCCCCTGTTTTGGAGAGGTTGTTCAAGGTGCTGACACTATGACGATCATCTTGCTGATGACTGGAAAACAAACAAACTTGCAATTATTTGCACATGTTAGAAGTTAACTAATTTAAGTACAGAAACTAATGTTTCTGCTTAGATATGCTTCAATAATGCTTCAATAATTTTTTCTATAAATAGACGTCTGATACAAATAATCTTATTTATTTCAACGATCTCTTTCAAAATGTCACTGAGTAATCTGTAATTTAGCGAATACGAGCCATTTATTAATCTATTTTTCTTATTTGATTTCAGTTTATTGGAAGTCAAATCTTCTGTTTCATCTGTGGGCTTGGCGGTGCAGCTGTAATGTTGGAGTATAGTTCGCAGCATTCGCAAATCCAACCGATGATTAGAGAAAGCATGCGACGTCTGATCATGAACGCACATCACGAACCGTCGCGCAGAGTCCTATCAATCATTCAGGAAAACGTGAGTGTTTTAAAGTGCCTTCCTTCACTTTCGACAATACGAAGAAGTGTTCTCGCCCGCACTTCAGTCCCTCATGTTTGGTTTCCTTTTATTTTATCTGCTCTTCGTTTATTTATGTTTTGCGTAAATGGCATAACGTTTACACATTGACGGTCGGTCGATGGTTGATTGTTGGCCATCGTGGAATCACGAATGGCAGAGTAAAAAAATTCATAAATAGAGTATTGAAAGTAGGAAAATCCATGTTCGCGATCTCAATAGTATCGCTATTATCTAAAACAGCGGTCAATAATATATTATTATATGAGCGATTATGATAGCCATTACCCACGAAGATGATGTTTTAGCCCACGAGCCGGTAGGCGAGTGGCGCAAATTCATCAGAGTGAGTAATGGCCATAATCGCGAATATAATACTATGCTTTTTCTACACCTTGCACTATTTTTAACACAAAATACAAATTATGATTTCATCACGAAACTGACAAGTGAACCAATATG
>JARJEB010016065.1:0-14902 GCA_030264535.1 Liometoxenus newtonarum | reverse complement strand
CGCTCTTGCGATCGTGTTTGTGTGTGTGTGTGTGTGTATGTGTGTGTGTGTGTGTGTGTGTGTATGTGTGTGTGTGTGTGTGTGTGTGTGTGTGTGTGTGTATGTGTGTGTGTGTGTGTGTGTGTGTGTGTGTATGTGTGTGTGTGTGTATGTGTGTGTGTGTATGTGTGTGTGTGTGTGTGTGTATGTGTATGTGTGTATGTGTGTGTGTGTGTATGTGTGTGTGTGTATGTGTATGTGTATGTGTATGTGTGTATGTGTGTATGTGTATGTGTGTATGTGTGTATGTGTGTATGTGTGTATGTGTGTATGTGTGTATGTGTGTATGTGTGTATGTGTGTATGTGTGTATGTGTGTATGTGTATGTGTATGTGTATGTGTATGTGTATGTGTATGTGTATGTGTGTATGTGTATGTATGTATGTATGTGAACAAAATTGCGGGCAAACCAAGCATCGTATATGGTATCTGGCCAGCTGTCCATCCCAGTTGCACCTGGAGTAAAAATAAATAAAATCGGCTGGTAAAGAAGACACCTTTACTTGTAGGCCAAAACGTCTAACTCGCTAAATATTGTAGCATAAAAGTATCTATATAATCTCCGCATTATTTCTCCGAATTTATTTATTGCAAGATTTGCCATTAACATTTCTTCTAGAGCTAATAGTTTGGATTATGTGTGCTACGATTATGTGTGCTACCATTTCAACAATCCCATAACAATCACCAGCATAAGAATAGAATTGCACAATGCTGCTTGGGCGCCTCTAAATCACACTGACACTCTAAATTGACAATATAAACTTCATCGGAAGGTTATTGATATAAATATTGAAACTGACGTTAACCGTCAGTGAAATTAAAATAATCGGTACGGTTTGGCACCGCACAATTTTTTTTACTTTCCGGCCACATTCCGATTTTACGGTCGACGAGTTCTATACGAAGTCATAGTGGATATTGGCGGAAAGTTGTGCGGTGCGAATCCGTACCGATTTTTATATACATAGTTTGAAAATGATTTCATTATACTGACAAAGGTAACATCGTAGTTCAAATGATTTAGGTACATGCTACGTGCTGTTTTGCATTTATGGTGGATAGGTGGACGCTGATGTATAAAGACACCATGCGACTTCGTAATTACTAATTATGTAGTTATGTATAATTGTTCATCCGAGTAAAATTCAATAAATGCTAACTTTCTCATATACTTTTCATTTTTATCATAAATTTGTAAATTATATTAAGTAAATAGCCAGTGTTTTTTTTTGCAGACTTATTTTGAGCTGACTTGAGAGTATCTTCTCTATTTCTCTCATTCTGAACGCACTCCTGAATTTGGTTCAAGATAAAACTGTAAAAGAAACACCGCTATTAATTAACTCAGCGCATAATTCCTGGATAAGCTTCAGAAAGGAAATAATAAATAATGCAATTAATTGCATCTAAAACAGATGAGTAGTACAGAGTGATCCAAAATAAATGACTACGACATACAATTTGCTGTGAGTAGTTGAAACCAAAAACTTTTGATGAATTATTCAAGTCCACTCTTTAGTAGAGAGTTGAGAATTGATTGAGTCACCCGAATTTGCGGAGTTTGTAGTTCTAGGTAAATGATATATGATATATCCGATGATATATCATTCAAATCTTTTCATAACTATTTTCTATTTTCACCTATATCCTTTCTGTTCTCGTTCTCTTTGGTTCATTGCCTGATTATATCAGTTTCATATTTTCTGATGTAAGTAATTTAATTCGCGTATTTATCTACTGAGATAAGGGATAAGTGCAGTAATCTAATAATCGTAAATCTTGTAATTATAAATAGTTAATTCATCAATTATTGATAATCTAGAAAGTTCTCGCATCTTCGAACAAGTTCGACTTCTCCTTTTTGACGGCTTGACACATCAGATTCCATTATGATTCAGTTCAGTTCCCAATAATATTTAGGACCAGACCCAGAATCAGGTTCTTACACCACACGATACTGTACTGTACACCTTGTTGACGATGACGCGGTATATGCGTCATTGTTTTAACTTTAGCGTATTATGATTCTGGTTGGCATTCGCATCTACCTGAAATGAGATTTGTCATTACCGCATGTAATCGCACATGTACTTTTTAAGTGCGCTAATAAATATACATTTTGGCAAAAAATAACACAAAATAATATATACTTACTTAATAAGTTCAAAATATCTATCGCATTGTGCGAAACAGGGAAAGGCGGGCTTCCACCAAACCCAGAAAACAGAGGGCAGAAATTATTAACAAAAACACAAATTCCCGGTGTTTATTTTCTAAAAAAACTTTCGGAACAACTAATAACGAATGTCAACATGGAATGCCAAGTTTAGGATGTTTTCATGCCAAAATATTAGGTATTTTCCCAACTCTGCGACTTTAATAATATTATTTTTGTAAGTAGGTATACCGGGTGGTAGGGCATAAGGTTGAACATAGGGAATGTTCACGGTATATCATTTTTTTGCATATTCCTGCTTCCCATTTGCTTGAAATTAATTTTCCGCGTCTTTTGATACCAAAAACGTATTTTATTACTTCATAATTACATTTTTAAATTAAAAACTAAAATTAAAAAATAGTTTTTTGGTGTTCAATTAAAAATGTGCGGCCAGGCTTTTCAGAGTGATTGTGTTCTAAACTAAAATATGCGCGGCCGAGCGTCTGGCAATAATTGAATATTTGTCAGAGAGACAACTATATAATTTAATTAAATCGAGGTTCGCAAAATGAAAAATGAAACTCAAGAAAGGATTTTTTTATAAAAACCTTTTACTCCGGTAATAGTTAGTTAATTTAAATTATTGGGGTTGAAATCTATTAAACTTTGAGTAGTACTGTTAGAAATAGATTCTTCAGCTTTCGGAATACATCTCCATTTATTTAAACTATTTAGTTGTCAATCTGACAAATATTCAATTATGGCTAGATGCGCCGCTGTTATTTTAGAACAACAAAATTAGAAAAGATTGGCCGCTCATATTTTAGAACGACTAAATTACTTTTAATATAAATTTATAGTTTAATAATGTAATTATAAAGTGATAATAGTAAGTTTTTAAGTAATAAGTGCTTTAAGACACTATATTATAAAACCGAGTTCAAGTTTGAAAAACGAGCCGCAGGCGAGTTTCCAATGGACGAGCTTTATAATGCGTCTTAAAGCATGAATTTCTTACACTATTTTATCTATTTTGCACTAATTTTAACTACAAATAAAATAAAAATGGACAAAGCAAATAAAAAATACATTTCTAAAGTCTATGGTAGGCAACCCAAATTGCGTTGCTCAAAATGGCCGACGTTTGAACGTGACAATAGCAGTGTCCCCGTTAAAAATAACGATTAACGAGAAATTAGTGAATTTAATAACATTTATAATGGAGAATGATTTAAGTTAAGCGGCAGCAAACAGTATAAATAAAATACTATCAGAAAAATCAAGAAAGGCATATTTAAAAGTATATGAAATGGTTCAAACGACGATCGAGGATTACAGTTTCCTAGTAGAATTCGATGCGCAATGTGCATTCGTCAATTTTACTTTATGCAACTAGTTGTGTAAAGGGAACATTATAGAACCGCACCATGGAATGCTTTAATATCATACTTTAATTAACTACATTTATACGAGTATGTAATATTATCAGAGAATTTCGTGCATAGATTGCACGTGTTCACAAAAAAAGCGATTCATACTTTTTTTTTAGAATTTTTATCTGACATGGACATGTACATGGACATGGGCTAAGTTTATACATATGTACATACAGGATAATAAAAAAAGTTGTATATAATATACAAAGCGCAAATTTTAGTTTATAAGCGGAAAATGTGGAACCGATTTTGTAGAAAATGGCAAGTGACGACAAGTGTGGGTGCATAAAGCAACATGCACGTGTTTTACAATAAAAATAGGTAGAGATAACAAATGTCAAATATATCGATGAATGGTATCGTACAATATATCTCGCATCTAACGATATAGGTATCGATTTAGTCATTTTAAATTATGAGAAGACTAATTCTGCTCATTACTGAATTAAAAGCACTTAAAATCACTCGGTGAAAAAACAAAATAAAAGTCTGATTAATTTTTGCTAATCGATATTTTTTGGATATATCGGGAGCCATATACTGATACATCTCGATTAATTTTCCAAATATATCAATAAATATCAATATATCGTTGGGTACTCATCTCTCTCTCTCTCTCTCTCTCTCTCTCTCTCTCTCTCTCTCTTCCTTTGCGCTGTCCATAATCATGTGTGCTCTGTCAAAACGGGGTCATGCATGAATTTTAAAATTGGAAAAAAGTACCAAAAATCGTTAGTATAGAATTAATTATACCTACAACATGGTACTAACAATAATTTTTTTCAAATTTATTTGTTGTTAAAAATGGTGCTTCAAAATCCAGCCTAGATTTTCAACTGTATTATGCCGCGGGAAATAAAGATGATTCATCGCTTTGTCGACCTATAAAGGGCCGAATGAACTAAGCGTGAGGCTCAAAGACTGTCTTCGGTCAGGCTAGAGCATCATAACGTCAACAAGGTCGCGTAAAAGCGATGCCATTTTAAAAGGTCTACCAACACAAGTTCCAGAAATCTAGGGGAAATTCCTATGCTATGAGTCATCTTAATTTCACCAGATAATTCACTAAGTAAGATGTCAAATTGCAAACTCCATGTTTAAAAAAAAATTTAAAAATGTAGGGATGAATAATTCAAATCGTAGTTTCATTAAAAAAAAAAATTAAAAAAAGAACATGCACAGACCCCATTATGTGTCATAATCTATTGGAATATACCTACATTCACACATTCACGGTATACGTAATACTGTATAACATATGACAGCGCTATGCAAATAATTTTGAAGGTCTTTTTACTGTAAATATACATTCGCGAGGTGCCGTTGCAGCACGATAGTATAGTACACATAATAATATTAGTTCGTAGTGTTGTATTAGATATGGAATAGCGTTAGCTTGTACACAATATAAATAATCCGGAATGAATTCACCGTTTCAATTTCGAATTCATCGAATCTCAGAGACAAACTAAAATTCTAAATTGCGTTTCAGTCGCAATTCTACGAAACAAAAGTAAAACTCTATATACGTACGCTCAACTTAAATACGCAAATATAAAGTGATTTGTTGAAGGGGCGTAATATATGGTCATTTCAATAACGCGATAATAGGAAAATTATTGTTTTCTCGTGATTGAATGTTTAACGCATTCAAACAAAGTGTATAGGTACGCCGGCCGGGGCAAAGAACAAATAACTTGGTGTTTGAAATGATCAAAATTTAAAAATTGCGCGCTAGTGTGCGCCACATAGTTGCAAATACCTTTATTAGAAAAAATATAATACAAAACCACGAGGCGCTTCAAGGTCTAATATCGGTTCTATGCATAAATATATTTTAATGTACACGCACGCAACATACGCGCAAAATAAATGTACACACATACACATACACACACATACACTCTGTTGAAAAACCAACAGAGTTGAGGCTTAAAACTAAAAACAAGGACTCTGGAGCTAAATAACTACTTAGCTTGTATTCAAACGCAAATATCCAGCGAGTTTGTGTTTCAATGCAAATACAAATATTGTATTCACAATGAGCATTTATAAAGGAACGTCCTGTTAAGGCCGAGGCAAATGCTTAATATACCATTCTTGCCTCAGCCTCCGCCACGGAACCTTCATTTCTGGAAGGTTTCCATGTGCTTGTAGTGCAATTGCTCAAAGACAAATTACGATTTTAAGATTTTCCGTGATAACAATCTAAACATTGGAAAATGTAAAGATTTATCTATAATTTTTTAATTTTGGGATCTAGGGGAATTGCCCGAAAACAATAACAATTCCACGAAAGGATAGTTGCCAGAAAATGAAATTCCCCGAATTACAATTGACCGAAATGAGAATTTGCCCGAAAATTCAAAAACCAAACCAAGTACGCTAAAACCAAGTACGTTTTGTGTGTTTGTTTACCACTAACTTCTCGTTACCCCCAATATGGAGTAACAAAATATTTCACATATTTCTGCTTTATTCTAGACCTAGATAAACGAAGAAATAAATTAAAAATAAGTACCTACATATTTTGAACTATCTAGTAATAGCGTTTGCAATTTGTTCACTTGGTTGACTTAACTCAACAAACCAGAGATGTCGTCTTAATAGACCAGTGATTCTCAACCTTTTTTTTCTCACGGTACACTTTTTGATAATTTCGAAATTTGGCGGCACCCTTGGCTGACGTCTTCTATGTATGGGTAGTGTTTGGGCGGCACACTTCAAGAATCTCGCTGCACACTCAAAGAATCTGGCGGCACCTAAAAGTGCCGCGGCACCCAGCTTGAGAATCACTGTAATAATATATAATAATCACTGTAATGTATTTATTTATTGCTTTCAAGAAACTGAAAAAACTGACGAAATGTCAACCATCAAGTTGGTTACGTCGGTTTCGGATTTATGTACTATTCGCTAAAACGGCATTATATTTGTGTTATACGAGAATTTATTTATTTATGTTCTCAAAACTATTTATCCCGGGGAGAATAGCAGAATTTTTGTAAAAATACGAGTCAATCGACACGTCGTCAAACTAGATTTTATAAACAATGTAAAAACCTCGACAACATTCTGGATTAGTAAGATGTATCCACATCCAGCTAACATCGAACAGTTTAGTACATCTAGTTAATAGACATCATCGATTTTATGTGTATTTTATATTTTACGCGAATATACAGAGTGTTCCTGATTTATTCAGCCAATAATAATCTCGCATTATCATTGGAAGTTCCTTGAAACATATAGATATAAATTGGTTAAACTTAATGATCAGACGCAAACTTAAGATGGTTCTTAAATAGATGCAGGTTTCTGTAATTTTTTTGACATTTAGGTATCAAGATTTAGTTTTTCAAGCTTTTGATCGAAGGTCAAAGGTTTTCTTAGTAAAATTAGAAAAGTTTCCTATTCGTAAACAAGCAGTATATGCAGATCGTGTAAGTTGATGAACTGTCAATGTGAGGTTTATTTGTTTTGGCAGTACCCGCAGCTGATTCCTAACACCGTTGCTAACACGCTTCAACTTGATATGCATGAACCTTACTTAAGTCACTAACGTCGAGAGAAACACTGAGTGAGTGTGAAACAAGTAAGGCCAGATACATTGGTTGCGTTGTTATGATGCCTGTTGATGCCTGTGGGATGTGGATATTGTAGCATCTTACTTACAATGTTTATCAAACATTTGAACATTTAATGCTCGACTCCTTTGATTAGTTAATGGCCTCATTAAAGGTTCTGATTTAGAACTCTCCATCTCTTCATGCTTGTGGCATTTTTACCATTAAGATATTTACGATTTGTTTAACTTTGTTTTATTCAACGAATTCAAGTGCTTATTAAACGATATATAATCAAAATTATTAATATCCAAACCAGAAGACATTGTGTTTTATTTTGTGGGATGGTCCTTCAATTCTTATAGCTCAAGTATAAGTTTTTCGTTGATTGCTGGTTTGCTGGTTCTGATGTGGTTGGTCGATTGGTGGAGTCATTAAAGTATCAAATGTCAATCTCTTGCACACTTAAAACTTGATTTCACATATTTAGTTCCCAACTGGAATCAATAATTTTTTTCTACACCTATTTAGTTATATGGTCATATTATTAGCATTTTTTGAGTGATTAATGGTACCTATTACTCACTACCGTGATTTATGGATTTTCAGAAATCACTGCAATTAAATAACATTGATCGCGTATTAAAGTTCAACAAGATTTAACGAATTTGAAGTGACCGATCCAACTTATCTATATATGATCTAAGATCTCGAAGGAACCCGAGAAATTCCGTCAATTTCATATAACATTGATCGTGTATTTTCGAAGATCATTTAAAGTTCAACAAGATTTAACAAATTTGAGGTGACCGATACAACTTATCTATATGATCTAAAATCTCGAAAGAATCCGAAGAATTCCGACCATAGCCCGATGTGAATCGCCCGCCATATTGTTTCACTTGTCAGTTTCACTTGTCACAATTTGTATTTTATGTTAAAAATAGTGCAAGGTGTAGAAAAAGCATAGTATTATATTCGCTAATATGGCCATTGCTCACTCAGATAAATTGCGCCACTCGCTTTGCGGCTCGTGGGCTCAAACGTCATCTTCGTGAGTAATGGCTGTCATAATCGCTCATATAATAATATACTATTAAAAATGGTCTGAACAATTTTGGGAACGTCCACACATCAGAGGAAGTTGTTAAAAGACGAACAATGTGTGATGTTTGACAAACATTACAAAACATGAATATATACTTAGGACATCAAATAGTCAATGTTTAATATGTTTAAACATAATATAGTACTTTATTTGTTTAAATCTTTGCTCAAATTCTTCCAAAAATTCTAATATTTTGTGTTGTTCGTTCATTTTGTTACAGGGCAGCCGGAAGTCAGATCTCCTTAGATCCGCACCAGATCTGCAAAAAGCGTCAAAGCAAGAAAATGCGGGAAATATGTAACGATCAAAGTCTATTGGATCATATACTTCGTGGAGTGCGATTGGCGCATGAAGAATGCCAGTATCAATTTCGCCATAGACGTTGGAACTGCACGACGGACAAACAGAGTATGAAGAAAGTCATATTAAGAGGTAAGTCTCATATTATTATTATTATTATTATTATTATTATTATATTTGCGAAGTATATACTTACATGTTTTATAAATGACTTCTGGCTGGTTCAATTGTTCATTTCTAGGCTTCCAGTTGGATAGATTTCATGCGGTATGCTGTACGTTATTTAATGTGCACGTGCACGGATATGAAAACTGCGCTTTTGTGAAATGACATTTCAAAGGTCATGAGTTAACCAAACTAAAATATACTAGCTGTATTTATATTTAAAAATCAAAATTATCAAATTCCACAGTAAATTTTAGCATATGTATAACATACAACTCTGCTGTTTCCTGAAGTTGGGTTAAGTTTCTGACATAATTCTAAAATGACGTCTAAATGACGTCACAAACGTCAAAATTTTGCTCGTGTAGGATGAAATGTGTTGTTCACCAAAATGGCAATGTGGCGAGTACGTTGCATTATCAATAATATGTTTAGACTGGTTTAGAGATCATGTTTTCATCCGCGAACAAGCAAAATTTGGAGGTTCTTAGAATGCCCAATAACCTAACAGAAGCGTCACTTCCCGTCTTTCGGCAGCCGCAGACATAGCTTTTGCTGACCCTCGGCGTGTTAGCCATATGTTGTGTGTAGGTTGGAATTTTTGCATTGTCATGTCAATTCAAATTTCCCGCAAATTCCAACCTCCACACAACATGGCTGACACGCCGAAGGTCACCAAACGAGGTAAGTTGTGTCGAAATTCAATATATAAAAGACACGAAGTTTTAGGAAACGTAGCTACATTGTCATGACGAGTGATTTATTGATACGACATGGTATTGAAGACTGAAGACAGAGAAATGCAAAATAAAATAAAAAGAATTAAACACGATGGGAGACGCTGTTGAGATTTGGATCTAATAAATTCCGCATCAATATGTAGTAGGTACCTCTACATATAGTTATACGAATACGCATAGTTTGGCATATAATATAGTGTCATGTGGTGTCCGCGATATGTATAACCACATGGCGAATCTTATTCGTCTTCGTCGGTCCATAGCGCTTGGAACGATGTGGATCGTCGTTATCTCGAGAATGAATTGTTGCGAGCTTCTGTTCTCTTCTGTGTGGACCTTTTTTTCCTCCACATTCATTTATTAAATAAACGTATTAACCAGACGAGCAGCAGCGAGAAGAAGAAGAAGAAGACGAAAAATCATTCTCATATATTTTCATTCTTGTGCGAATAAAACTGCGTGTCGCGTTTATCTATTCGCAAACGCACGCGCACTCTCTCTCTGGCTTCATTGTATAAAGTTTTATGTAGTAATTGGAAATGTGATTTAACCGCGACTCGTTGAGTTATTCGCCCGTTGATATTTATCTTGCGAAGGTGACGCTGAATGACAATTACCACAGTAGGAGGTATCTCGACGGGGATCTATCTCATTGACTAACAGATACGATCGTCATTCGGGGCTTCAGCTTCAGACATTTCTTATATAAGTTTAACTTTAACATTACGATTTTACCTTTAGTTTCAGTTTCGTTTCGATATTACATTTCACAGAGCCGCCAGGCATTTGTTAGTTACCTAAACGTACATTAATTTACTTAACAAACACTGAAACGTTCGTAGCCATAGCCACTGACACACCATCAAGTCAAGAGGGGGGAAATTTATTAGGATATTATTACGAAATTATTTGCGCAAAATACATTCTTGACTGCTCGTTTGGTCTTCGGTCTCGGACTCGGACTCGGACAGTGACTCGTAAAATGTTTATAACTCCATTGTTTTCTTTAATAAATTTCAACATTCCCGCGCTGCATCCCGCACAAATCTGTTTTCTTTTTCGTTTAAGTATTTTGTTGCTTTGATTGTATAAGTTAAATGGTTGGTAAGACAATCTTCCGCAGCACCATGGGTACGAAGTTCATCGTTTTGGCATGTTATTGGCACGGTCGATATTGCTATTACCTGTTAACATTGTTTCAAAAACTTATAATGCTCACACAAGTCAAGTCTTTATAGTTTTTTTATCGTCTATACTCATCCGAATAGACTGCAAACTGCAAATGTTGGCATTCCAAATGTCAAACCGGTGGCAAATTTATGTCGTCTTTTTACTTTTATTTTCATTCCTCATCTTCGTTTCATCTTCAACACAATATAATGAATTCCAAAAAGTTATTAGGAATCAATAAAAACACAATTAACTATGATTATTGTAATATTATTTTTTTCCCCAAATGGCCTTAAGCTATCATAGCCCATAAGTTGGGTTAGGTAGATGTTCGATTTATAAGTGTACCTTGCGTGACTCTGTGTATAATTTTATTTTCTGGTCTTAATTAAGATTTTCTCGTCATTAATTTACCTTCTACATTTTGGACATGTTTATTACGATCCCAAAAGCCAAAAACGTTTCATATTCATATGGGGGCCCCACCAATAACCCATAATAAATTCCATCGAAGGATGAAAGGGTATTGTGTGTGTGTTTGTGTGTCTCTCTCTCTGTGTGTGTGTGTGTGTGTGTGTGTGTGTTTGTGTGTGTGTGTGTGTTTGTGTGTGCAACATTATTGACATTAAAAAACCATTCCAGAACGATAAATCCCAAACCCCAAAAATATTGGCTACGAAATAAAATAATAAGAACACTTTCAACATTTAAGGACTCTCTTTAAGTCTATAGTTAAATATTTAAATGAAGACAAGACAGCAACAACAACATCAACAGCCAAATGCATGTATCTGATGAACATATAAATGTAAAGAGAAAAAGAAATACTTATACTCTACAAAACAAGATATTTTGCGGTAGGTAAACATGAATGCTCGGCTCAGGCCATAAACGAAACCGTGAACGGGTTTTCATTGCTTCTTCTTTCATCTTTCACGCATCAATAGTAAAATTCCTATACATATTGTCTTTTGAAGTTTGGTCTTTGCTTTGAGTTGTTCATCTGTGCGCGTGTGCGGCTGAGGGGGACTCCTGAGCTTTTAAATTTGTGGCGTATCTTGGAAGAGACTTTTAGTATGTCAATAAAATCGGAAATCGGTAATAAAATCATAAAATTAAAGGTGTAAATTAATAGAGTCTTAGCGGTAACTGTGTACAATTCTCAATGAAAATGGAAAGATCTGTTGTGTGTAAATGTAAAGTAAAGGAGTCTCTTGCTCGACTGCTAACCGTTGTAGATGCGACATGCTGATAAGAACATCGAATACATGAGGATGAGACTCTTGACTGAGTGAGTGCCCCAGGTAAAACGACGAAACGGCAGCCCACCAGCAGCAACGGCAGTAAAATCTATATTGGGCTTCCAAAAAATTCTTACATTGGATGTTCGTGAAAAGAATTAACTAAAAAATACCAAATTTGATTAGGCAGTAACGTCAAATTAATGATGGCAACACTGTATCTAACACGTTGCAAGATTTTTAACTGGAGGACATTTAATTTCTTTATAGATTTGCCCAATTTCCCCAATTTAGATTTCTTCAATGAAAGATTTTCGGAACACTTTGTAAGACCAGTTGTTGCGTTTACTGGAGGACTGAGACTCACTTCGGAATTGATAAAAGCTCCCAAAGTTTGATTATGTGTACACGTACAGGTACTGGTGTTATGTCCCAAAATGGGACTTCTTGTCAGTAAGCTTTTAAATCAACCGTGCCACTTAAGATAAGACATAAGACTATCAAAGTTTTGAAACTAAATAAAGAGAGAAACAAGAAAAGAGTTAACTTGAACCTTTTATTACTTTTACCTGATTGTGTCTTTTACATTTTTGCTTTTTATTCAAACGAATCATTTATACATATAATGGGAATTAAATCAAAAAATCAAAATAAAGAATGCAGGGATGATTAAATGTTCTGGAATGAGGATTTTATTTTTTGGCATCATGAAATTCTCATTGGCATGAAGAATTTTATAATGAGTACAACAATGTTTAAATATGAACGATGAATAACAACAAGTTTAAACGGAAAAATAAAAAATAAAAATAATGAAACGAAGAAATTTTAATTTTCTCGTAAGCTTTCAGCAACAAGAGGCAAACAGAAATAAAAGTTGCAAGTTTTAAGCGTGGAGATTTTTTATACGCTTGTTTTGCGAGGCGAGGCATCGAAAGGACGCTTAAATTGGATGAAATAATTCACATGCCTTTTAAACTGCTGAAAGAAAGTTTTTCGTTTCCATCGAAGCTCCGACGCATTTTCAACATTTTATAAAAGTTCAAATTTAAAAATATTTTCGAATTTTATTCGGTTAATTATAAATTGCATGCATATTTTTGTTAATTTGTAAAGTTTGTTTTTGAATTTGTTTCAGATACGAGAGAAACAGGCTTTGTGAACGCGATCACAGCCGCTGGAGTAACATACACAGTTACGCGTGCCTGCACAACGGGAGACCTGCACAAATGTTCCTGCGATTCAAGCACGAAACGACTAAAGAAGGACAACCGGCCTCAGTACGTCAAAGGTGTCCAGCCGAATCAGCTACCAGAAGGCGACTGGCAATGGGGTGGTTGCGGTGAAAACGTCAACTACGGCGTACGGAAATCCAAGGACTACCTTGACACACGATACAAAAGGCTCAGCGATATCAAAACCCTTGTGAAATTGCACAATTATGCTGCGGGACGAATGGTAACAATTCCAACATGAAAATAACCTTAAAGCCTGATTCACACGATGCAATTTTAGATGCAATTTTTCCCTTGCAAAAAAATTTGCAAGCGATGCAGTGACGAATTGCATCGTTGCAATATTCTTTTCATAATTTCTTTATTGTTATCTAATCTAGACAATTAAAAAATACATGCGTACACAATGCAAATGCCACGGTCTTTCGGGTTCTTGCACGGTAAGGACCTGTTGGAAGAAAATGCCATCTTTCCGTGAAGTTGGGGATCGGATCAAAGAACATTTTGATGGTGCTGCCAAGGTCATCGCAGGCAACGATGGCATTAGCTTCATACCGGAAGGGGAAACGATAAAGCCGCCAAATCGTGAGGATCTTGTGTATTTTGAAGAATCCCCAAAATATTGCATGCCCAATTTGACTGTGGGATCGTTGGGAACGGAAGGTCGTAGTTGTAATGCATCCTCGTTGGGCGAGGAAGGTTGTGATATCTTGTGTTGTGGACGAGGCCATCGGACTGAAAAGATTCGGGAAAGTATAAACTGTAAATGTCAATTTCAATGGTGTTGTAAAGTAGTATGCGAAACATGCGAGAATGAATACGAAGTGAATAAATGTCTATGATCGATCCGCCGATAGGAAAGTAATGAATTTTGATCGGTTCATTGTGATTTTAGAAATGTCGCGACAATAAATTGAGAAAATAATTAATTACTTGTTGTACATGTACATAAATTATTATTATATCTCTATAAATGTATAAATAAAATAATTTGGAAATGCTTACTTGATTTACTTAATAAAAATTAATATGTCGAAGTAATTTAATGATTGAATTACTAATTAGCAGAAATATTCTTTTGAGGTAAATTATTGCTTATTAGTCTTATTACTTATCTACCAATGTCAATTAAAAAATCACAATTGGGAAGAAGGAGCGATGTTGTGTAATAAAAAAAGAAGTAGAAGGTACTTCACTTCCCCCAGTGTAACAAAGCAGATGGGTTTGGGTGTCGTCTACTTCGAGTGTGTGTCCCGGTAGTGGCCATTGGCATAGGCGGACGCCGAAAGAGCATAACGACGATATACCGAGGTAAGTGTAGCGATGAGACGATGGTGTGTTCACTTTCATAATTTTGCCTATACTCTCCTTAATTTTGTGATATAGCAGTCAAAAATTCTCATTTTTTTTCTGTTTGCAACTTTTGTTCATTGGTGCGATAAATAAACAATTAATTGGTAAATCGAATTCAGAGTGTTAGTTATTGCTATAAATATAGTAGAATTGTAGTAGAAGGTACTTCACTTCCCGCATTGTAACAAAGCAGATGGGTTTGGGTGTCGTCTACTTCGAGTGTGTGTCCCGGTAGTGGCCATTAGCATCGGCGGACGCCGAAAGAGCGTAACGACTATATACCGGGCCGTGGTAAGTGTAGCGATCAGACGATGATGAGTTCACTTTTATAATTTTGGCTAGTCTTCCTTTTTTGCTATACTCTCCTTAATTTTGTGATGCAGCAGTC
>JARJEB010016060.1:2500-11685 GCA_030264535.1 Liometoxenus newtonarum | reverse complement strand
GATGATATGTATAATGTGTACAAGTGTCCGGAGGAG
Source organism: Liometoxenus newtonarum (assembly GCA_030264535.1). Classification (NCBI taxonomy): domain Eukaryota; kingdom Metazoa; phylum Arthropoda; class Insecta; order Coleoptera; family Staphylinidae; genus Liometoxenus; species Liometoxenus newtonarum. Next base: position 11,649 of record JARJEB010016060.1, on the reverse strand, counting down.
AATTGTGATAAACGGTTTTACACTAGACAGCATGTGAAAGTACATGAAAGAAAATTTCACAGTGATGCCGTTACACAGTGCCCCAAGTGTGATAAAGTCATAACAAGGGAATATTTACCTTCGCATATAAAAAATGTTCATAACAAAGACATATTGGAGATGTTGAAGTGCCCAATATGCAACCAAATGTATAAAGGCGCATATTCATTGCAGAAGCACTTGCGAAGACAGCATAACACTCCGGATAAAGTTTGCGATATTTGCGGGAAAAGTATGAAGGCTAATGAATTGAAACTCCATCAACAAAGACACGGCGAAAAGACTTTGTTATGCCAATTTTGCAACAAGAAGTTTACCACCAAAGTTTCGCTTGTCGAACACGAACGAATTCACAATGGAGTCAAGCCTTATGCATGCAAACACTGTGGACAGGGTTTCACGCAGGCTGGCAGCAGACAGATTCACGAACGGCTTCACACGCATGAGCGGCCTTTTAAGTGTGACAGATGTGGTAAAGGGTTTACAGCGGGGGCAATGTTAAATGTTCACAAAAAGAAATGCATTATACCATTTTAATATTAAATATTATAATTATAGTGAAAAGTTTCTAATCTATGATTTATTATATTGAGATGTGCCATGTCCGAAGGTGTCAAGTTTGACCTTTATTTGACAATAAAGATGGTATGTTCTTTCCGCCATTTTTATCCCAATCAGCTGTTCATTGGGAAGGTCAAAGAAAAGTCAAACCTGTCACCTGTTGACATGGCACATCCCAATTGCAATAACAATTATTGTAAGAAATGAGGATATGTTGTATGTATCTGCATTAAGTATACTACGCAATTTAGCAGTTCTAACAGTTCTTTTAATAAACGTGATCTTAAAACCAAGGGGTAAATAAATCATAAACTCGCTGAACTGACATGTTTTATAGCGCCACATAAGTCGCCACGAAGTCGTTTTATTGCATTTTAGTCTCCAGGGTGTAACTTTCGTTCGCAATAAAACGCACCTATTATTAATTTTGTGTTTTAGGTATCAATGAATTCGGCTGAAGAAATGTATTCTCATTTTTTTTTTGATTTTAATAAAACTTTAAATAAATTTTAGTTAATTTCAAATATGACCTAACCATTTTACAATTTTATTTATTGAATATTTTGTTTAAGTTTTTCCTGTATGAATAAGATAAAATAAATTTTTTAGGACTGCACCTGAATTGCATTATTGCTCTTTGTGTTTGGATGGCACAGCATTGACAAGATACCAGATTCGTACACATCATAAACAGATGCATAACGGAAAAAGTATCATCCGTTATCCATTGTTAAAAGATTTCGTCAAACCATCATTAATTTGTGAAATTTGCAATGAGGAGTTTACATCGTTCCCCAAGTTAAATGAACACACAAACTTTCACGAAAAACTCTTCAAATGTGGACATTGCCCACAAAGTTTCGCAACGATAATTCCCTACACCGAGCATCAATTTGAACATGAAAGAACTACTGTATGTCAGATATGTTTTCAACATATAAGTCTACTCATGCACGTTAGAGCACACTTTATCCAACATGATGAACTGTTCGCATTGTACAAGTGCTCCAAGAATAATTGCGATAAGCGTTTTAACCATAGAAAACAATTGACTGCTCACGAAGAAATTGATCATAAGCCTGTTAGAAAATGTCCAAAGTGCGATAAATTCGTAGAAAGAAATTATTTTTCGCAACATATAAAAAGAAACCATAACAAATTGAAGAAGTTGAAGTGTCCAATATGTAATCAATTCTACAAAGGGAATTATTCATTGAAGAGACACATGCATAGACATACTACTGAGTATTTAATTTGTGACATTTGTGGAAAAAGCGTAAAACCAAATAAGTTGGAAGAACATCTACAAAAACATGAAAAGACATTGTCATGCAAATATTGCGAAAAGAAGTTTACCACGGGGGTTTTAATTGCACATGAACGCACTCATTTTGCTCAAGCAAACGGTCGACTTCATACTGATGGTGAAGATCGGCCATTTAAGTGTGACTGGTGTAAGAAGGGCTTTCTAACTGGAGCCATTTTAAAAGATCATAAGATGAAATGTTTTGTGAAAATTTAAAATATTCGTAAATCTCTAATTAAAATATTTCTGTTATAGTTATTTTAGATTTAGACTTAGACGTTAAGTTTTAAATTCGAATGACTTACTTTTTTTACCTTTTATGTTAGAATGTACTGATTTTTTTTTTATAAAAATAGTGAATTTGTGTTCACATTATAAATATTATAATTTTAAATATGTATATCTACATGTTTAGTTTAATATTTGAATGATTTATATATTTGTGTCTAAATTCAATAAAATATTATGTTCTAGGGGAGAATCCGAACTTCATTTTTGTACTTGGTGCTTGGATGGCATTGGATTGACTAGATACCAATTGAATGAGCATTTTAAACAAGTTCACAAAGGGAAGCGTTGCCGACATTATCCGTTGTTAAAAGATTATATTAAGCCATCAATAATTTGTGAAATTTGTAAGAAGGAACTTTCATCATTCCCCGAACTAAATGAACACACAAAATCCCACGAAAGCATCTACGAATGTGAATATTGTCCAGAAAGTTTCTCAACAATGATTCCCTACACGATGCATCAATTTGAACATGCAAAAACTGCAAAATGTCAAATTTGTTTCAAACAAATTCAATTTATTCTTCACGTGAGAATTCACTATGTAGGTCATAATGAAATGTACACCCTGTACAAATGTCCCGAAGACAATTGCGATCTACGCTTTTTCAGCCGAAAACAATTGAAAGCACACGAAATGAATGTTCATTGCCCTCTTATAAAATGTCCCGAATGCGATAAATTCATAACAAGGCATTATTTTGCGGAGCACGTTGATCGTGTGCATAATGCGGAAGGATTGGAAGAGTTGGAGTGTCCAAAATGTAAGAAAATTTATAAAGGTGACTATTCGTTGAAACAACATCTGCTCACACATCGCGAAAAGATGTTGCCATTGCCATGTGAATTTTGTAAAAAGAAGTTTACGACAAGACGGCAATTGAACGAACACACAAGAATTCACACTGGGATGAAACCTTTTTCTTGCAAACATTGCGGGAGGAGATTTTCTCAAGCAAGCAGTCTAAATATTCATGAAAAACGACACACTAAAGAAACACCTTTTAAGTGTGACTTGTGTGGTAGGGGTTTCGCAGCTAAAGCAGGGTTAACAAGACACAGAAAGAAATGTAATTCGAAATTGTAATTCAATATATTTTTTTTTTGTTTATGTGTATTCATAATTTTTAATAAATCTATTCAGAAATATATTCATTTTTACTGGGATGGGACATTTTTGCTTTAAAATTTGAGTTTGTTGTCTGAAATAAATAAATAAAATTTTATGTTTTAGCACTGAATGTGAGCTGTATTATTGCAATTTGTGCTTGGATGGCAAAGGATTAACAAGGGACCAAATGAATGCACATTATAAACAAGTGCATAAGAGAAAACGATGCCAACATATTCATTTGTTAAAAGATTTCCTTACACCATCATTGCTTTGTGAAATCTGCCAAAACGAGTTTTCATCATTCACGGAACTAAATGAACACGTGAAATCTCACGAAGACGTCTACAAATGTGAGCATTGTCCACAAAGTTTCTCAACGATGATTCCCTACACCGAACATCAATTTGAACATGAACAAACTGCAATATGTCAGATATGTTTCAAGCATATTCGTCTATCGTTGCACGTTAGAACACATTACATAAGTCATGATGCAATATACAATCTGTACAAGTGTTCCAAGGAGAAATGCGATAAACGATTTGGCTCTAGAAATCAAGTGAAAACACATGAACGAAAATTTCACAATCCTGTTGCAAAATGCCCCAAGTGTGATAAAGTCACAACAAGGGGATATTTGGCGGCCCATATAAGAAATGTTCATAACAAGGAACAATTGGAGACGTTGAAGTGTCCAATATGCCAACAAATGTATAAAAGCTCGTCTCTTAAACAACACTTGTTAAGACATAAGACTCCGAATAAAATTTGCGATATTTGCGGAAAAAGCATAAAAGCTGATAAATTGAAACTCCATCAGCAGAGGCACGGTGAAAAGAAGTTGTTATGCCAGTTTTGCGAAAAGAAGTTTACCACCAAAGTGTCGTTGGTTGAACATGAACGAATTCATAGTGGAGCTAAGCCTTATGTCTGTCAGCATTGCGGAAAGGGTTTCACACAAGCAGGCAGCAGGCAGATTCACGAACGACTACATACGAATGAGCGGCCTTTTAAGTGTGACCGGTGTGGGAAAGGTTTCACGGCTGGAGGGATGCTGACCGTCCACAAGAAGAAATGTATTCCGAAATTATAATCCATTTTCTTACAGCAGTTAAATTCTCACAAAGTAAATGCATTATTCAATTATAAAATGAAAATAAAGTAAAATGAAGTGGAAGGTACTCTGCATCCAAGTTTATTATGGTAAACGAGCTCGTTTAACGTCGTTGGTCTTTTATTTGATCAGATAAGTCAAAGTGAACGAAGAGGTCTGCAGGTAGGTATATACGAAGTAGGAATACGAAGTCGCAATGAATTAAATAATGCGGATCGCTCCAGTCCAGGTGTCGATTTATTAACGCAGAGCGTGAGTTGCAACTAGTTTCGCACAATTAAGGCATCATCATGCAAGATTCAACACTAATACATGAATAAGATGTTGGTTACATGTGCAAAAATTAAATAATTTTTATTTTTGATTCGTCATTATTGTTTGGGCCGTCTGCTCAGCTTGTACATTTGTATGATGGACTTTGGACGCTCCAGGATTCTTCACGATACGCTATCGTACGGTTAATCATCAATATTGTACTTCTCTTTATTCAATCATGAAAGTTTGTATAGTTCAGATTGAATTCAATCATGAAATTTTGTTCATTCAAACTCAATTACTTAATATAATGATTTTTGTAGTGCCTCATGATGATGCGACTATAGATGTCGCGAAACTAGTCGCATCATAATAACACTAACTTTGATGCGAAGTACGTACTTTCCACTTCATTTTGTTTTCACAACATTACCTCGTCTTTACAATTATGATAATGAAAATAAAGTATTTCCATTTATTATTTTATTGGTTTGGTTTTATTTAGCAATTAGTTACCTACCTACCTGTCCTAGTATCCTTTAACGAAATAAATTATATAATGTTTTAGGCTTGAAGAATCTGATGAGTTATTTTGTTGCAAGTTGTGCATGGATGGCATACAATTAACGAAACGGCAAATTCATGAGCATTATTCACAAGAGCATAAAGGCAAGAATAAAAAAATTCTTCCATCCAAAGATTTTATGAAAGCATCACCAATTTGTGAAGTGTGCATTAATGAATTTTCCTCCTTCAAGGAGTTAAATGAACATATTTTGAGTCATAATAACGTGTACAAATGTGAATGTTGTCCTGAACGCTTTCCAACACTGATGACGCACACCATACATCAATTCAAACATGGACCAAATGCCAAATGTGAAATATGTCAAGCCAAAATCGAAGTCACTTGTGCGGTCATACCACACTATGCTCAACATGGCGACTTTTACAATCCGTTTAAGTGTGATGAGTCCGGCTGTAATTTGCGATTCTTTTCTGGAATACAACTTAAGTCACATATTCAAAATGTCCATAAAATACCATACGAAAATGAAAGATTGTCACTGCCTGGTTCTAAGCATCAGTGTCACAAATGTGGGAAATTTTATATGACTGGACAATGTTTAAAAAGACATATAAGCAACACCCACTCGGAACTGTTACTCGACGACTTGAAGTGCCCGATTTGTAATCGAATCTGCAAAGGTGGGCCGGCTTTGAAGAGACACATTGGACGAATACACAAACCTGATATCATCTGCGATATTTGTGGCAAAACGATAAGGGCGGCCAAAATTAGATTGCATCGGTTAACTCATGGTAATAAGACATTGCCGTGTAAGATTTGCGATAAAAAATTTACACATAGAAGTGGGCTTATTGAGCATGAGCGCATTCATAGTGGATTGAAACCTTATCCTTGCAAACATTGTGGAATGCGATTTAGTCAAACAGGAAGCAGGACTATTCATGAACGGAGTCATACTAACGAGAAGCCGTTTATTTGCGAATTATGTGGCAAAGGTTTCGCCGCTGGACACATGTTGAGACTGCATAAAAATAAATGTATTGTCAAGGAGCAGAATTAATTTTAATTTTATTTCAAAATTGTTTTATTTGTATTAATGAAATTAATTTGAAAATAATCCGTGTATTACTCTGTATTTTTAAGTACTTTTGCGATTGCTTTGTTCTTGGTTGATTTCTGTGAATAATTGAACAAAATAAATTATTATGTTTTAGGAAAGTGGTTTCCTCTGGAATTTTCTTCTGTAAAATTTGTATGGATGGCTCAAAATTAACGAAGCAACAAGTACACGAGCATTATAAGCGTGAACATAAAGGCATTCCTGTCAGAAAATACTTTCCCATCGAAGATTTTCTCAATGTGTCACCGGTTTGTGAAGTTTGTGAAAAAGAATTGTCGTCATTCAAAGCTCTAAATGTGCATATCCAGACTCATAGGGAAGTGTATAAATGCGAAGCTTGTCCACAAAGATTTCCAACGATAATTACTTTCGCCCAACATCAATTTAAACATGGTATCAAGCCGGATTGCACAATATGCCGGAAGAAAATCGGATTGTTCTGCCTGGTAAAGCAACACTATGCCTCGCATGGCAATGTATACAATCCATTTAAATGTCTACAGACCGATTGTAATACGCGTTTCTTCAGAATGGTAGATCTGAAGAAACATCTGATGAAAGTGCATGCACCGCAAGCAATCCCCGCTGAACCTGTCAAGTATCAATGTGACAAATGTGCAAAATTTTATAGTACAGAAAAGTATTTACGCAGCCATTTGGCAGTGGTCCACAATGATGAAGTGCTTCCGGAGCTGGCATGCCCAGTGTGCCAGAAAATGTGCAAAGGAGAAATTGCTCTTCAAAGACATGTAGGACGCATACACAAACCTGACATTGTTTGTGATATTTGTGGAAAAACCATACGCGCATTTAAAATGAGATTGCATAAAATGAGACATGGCGAGAAGACGTTCTCTTGCACATTATGTGACAAGAAGTTTACTGATAAAAGGTATCTGATTGAGCACGGACGCGTTCACAATGGAATGAAGCCTTTCATTTGCAAACATTGCGGACAAGGTTTTTCGCAATCTGGCAGCCGAAGAATCCACGAACGTCTTCATACCAACGAAAGACCATTTACATGCGACCATTGCGGCAAAGGTTTTACTGCTGGGGCAATGTTAAACGTGCATAAAAAGAAATGTCATTATATAGAGAATAAAATGCATCAGACGATGAAATAAGTTAAATTTCGTGTAATTTTTCATGAATCCTTGAATTAAATGTTGTTATACTAATAAATATGTCTATTTATTTATCATTTGAACAAAATAAATTATAATGTTGTAGGAAAGTGGGAGCTGAAGATGATTCTGGCATGTTCTATTGCAAAGTGTGCATGGACGGCAATGAGTTTACCAAAGACCAACTGGAAGAGCATTATAAAGTTGAACACAAAGGTGAACGGCTTAGAAAATATTTACCGATAAACGACTTCATCCAACCATCACCCATATGTGAAGTTTGCTTACTAGAATTTTCGTCGTTTAAGGACCTTGATGATCACCTAGAAGGTCACGAAAATGAGTACATCTGTAAGAATTGCTTTGAAAGCTTTCCAACGATGGTCACGTACACCAAACACCAATTTAAGCACGGACCAAATGCAAAATGTGAAATTTGTTATAAAACCATTTTGTTGCCGTGCTGGGTGCGCCAGCACTATTCCGCGCATGGAGATTGTTACAATCCGTTTAAGTGCAAAGAAACGGATTGCAATCTGCGCTTCTTCACGCTGGTCCAACTTAGAGCACATTTGAATAAGCTTCATAAACCGTCAATGGATGAACCAATCAAATATCAATGCCACAAGTGTGCGAAATTCTATACGTATCTAAAATTGCATCTGGAAACTGTTCACAAAGAAGAGGCGTATGTTGACGTGAAGTGTTCAGTGTGTGATAAAATATGTAAAGGGAAAGCTGCCTTGAAAAGACACAAACGACGAGTGCATGACACTCCTAATGTCATTTGCGATATCTGTGGGAAGAGCATTAATGCATTCCATATCAATTCTCACAGATTAAGACATGGGGACAAGACTTTTCCTTGCGAAACTTGTGATAAAAAGTTTACGCATAAAAAACAATTGATTGAACATGAACGCATTCACAATGGTAATAAACCGTATATCTGTCAACATTGTGGACAGGGTTTTTCGCAAGCAGGCAGCAGAAAAATACATGAACGCATTCACACTAACGAAAGGCCTTTTACTTGTGATTTGTGTGGTAAGGGGTTTACAGCTGGGGCAATGTTAAATGTCCACAAAAAGAAATGTTTTCCAAAATAAGACTTCGTGGTCGTTAAATAAATTTTCATTTTAAAAATGTACTTTCTTTTCTTATTATACTTACTTGGATTGTTATTATTAGTTTATTTGTTTTATATGTAAGTAGATTTATTGAAAGCAAATAAAAATGTTTTAGGATTATCTCAACAACAACAAAAGATCAAGTTAAAGAAGACAAATCGAGAAAATATCAATGCGACAAATGTTCAAAGTTTTACAACTCGATTCAGTATCTCAACGTTCATTTCAAATCGCATCATTCAACTCCATTAGAAGACCTCACTTGTCCTAAATGCAATAAAATTTATAAGGGTGATGTGGCATTGAAGAAACACCTGCGTAGATTGCATACTGAAAGATTAACGAATGTTGTGATTTGCGAAATTTGTGGAAGAGGCATAAAGGCATATCTTATGAGAAACCATATGTACATACATGGTGAAAAGAATTTTGCTTGCACGTTTTGTGATAAAAAGTTTAGTCTTAAAAGGTCCTTGGAAGAACATGTGCGAATTCATACCGGGCAGAAACCTTTTATTTGTAGATTTTGTGGACAAGGTTTTGGAACATCTTCAAGCCGA
>JARJEB010016046.1:0-23859 GCA_030264535.1 Liometoxenus newtonarum | reverse complement strand
TATATACATATGTATGTTAAGTGGTACTACACTCTATGAACTACCGATTTGGATGTTGAAAATTCTCCAAACCTACATTCCTACGTATACCTTTTACATCCCTCTCGCTATTACAGATTAGGTACTCCTATTTCAATACCAGTTCTAAGAGTACGACGTACGACTATACATAATTACAGCTAGACTAAAACCCGCGTGTTGAATCGTGAGTGTATTCGACGGATGTATAAATATATGTGAGTGAAGTAAAGAGGTAAATACCATTAGCATTAGTACAAGTGCAGTCTTTGCATATCACAGCTAACAAACAGTGCCTTTATTTTACAGTCGAACGCAATGTTCGCAACTACAATAAAAGAGTCAAACTCATGGCAGTATGCTAAAGACACACCGACGGACAAGGAGTGAGTGGGGATATAGGACGGAAAACGACACACCACGATGACAAGTCAGTACATCAGTGTGAGAGCTATTTTGATGATTATAGTAAACCGGTGTTGAATCGAGATTCGAGTTGTGTGAGTTACTTGAACGACCTAACCATTGAGAAAGAAATTAACGATTGATGAACAATCTGTAAACGATCAATTCAAAATGACAAGGAACAACATTGACAACTCACAATTACTTTGATCGTGCTTACTTAGCTCATACGCGAATGTTGATTATTACCATGAAAACTGGTAATAGAAGTACTACTATAATAGGTTGATGTTGTTGATTCTGGTTAGTGGCTATATTGACAGGCATGGGCGTAGTGACCCTTTCAAATGGACTTACAGAACGAAACGAAATAATTACATAGAATAAATTTTGCGCAAGAAAAAAGAAAGAATAAAAAATTGAATGTTAGACCATCAGGTGAAAAGAAATATGGAATGGAGTAATTTGTTCACCCATGGTGGTCCATGTTAATACCTATATTTTATCTTTTTCTCAAATTAGATTATAGTAATAATTGATGAAGCACAGTTGAAAGTATCTTGCCATTGACAAGGCTAATTTGTATAATAATAATTGTTGAATAGGGCGGCCGGTCGGGCCATTTGGACCACCGGGAAATTTCCCGCGCTTTCCCTTATGGCCCATCCGCCCATGGGGGAACCTCATTACAAAATCCTCTTAATTCGAATATTCTAATAAATCAATCTTTTACTAAGCTTTCTATACCATATCCATACAAGAACTAGATTTGTATTAATAATTCTCATAAGACAATGTAAAAGTTTTGCTGAGAAAAACTAATATTCCACGACTCTATTAGAGTCCATTCCTGTTGTCCGACTCTACATAAAATTCGTATGAAATATGAATGTATGTGCGTAAGTAAGTTTAGATAACTACAGGTATAGAACAGTACCTTTTCGCTAGTCGCTATACTCACAACATCGTACCAAGTACTTATTATTATTACCAAAAATGCCTTAGGTTTAGGAACAGCTACCATGGTGGCATGTTGCTCACTAGAGAGCACATCAATTTTGTGTAGGCGCTAGGCAGTTCCGCTTCGTGGAGCGAATCTGATGCATGCACATCTAAACATCCCGACAAACTTAACGTTCCGACCATCCTACATTCCAACGTCTAAAGTCTAAACAATCGAATTTATTTCCCTACTTTCCTACCTTCGTTGGAAATAAACGCAGCGCTAAGTATAATTCAAATATAAGGCAGGTTAAGAGAAGAGAAGTTCTGCAATGGGTTAATGCTCGACAGAATTAAACCGTCACCGTCAACCTGAAAGAGACATTAAGACATTTAACCCATAGCTTTGTTTGTCACTATTACTCATTTTAAGGTTAATGTTTAACTTTAAATTATTTACTTCTTCGGTATCTACTACTCTAAAAACTCTCAAGAATATATATTTGTAATTGCATACAATTTAGCCCGTTATAAGCAAATAAATATTTTGACAGCCGTTGGTTCCCTTCTTTACCGACCGATTTTATTTATTTGGATAACTTTCGTACCAATCCCAATCCCGATGCGTATAGCTTGGTTCGCCCGGAATTTTGTTCACACACACACACACACACACACACACACACACACACACACACACACACACACACACACACACACATGTACTAAAACCTACTCTTTCTTTCCCATATAATTTCTGTATGGTCGGAAAAAAAGAGATGCAAATATGTTTTTTTCATTTTAGACATGACTTTACCAAAACCGGGTGTTTCCTTCTTTTTAGCATACTTTTATAATACGTTTACTAATTTTCTTGTTACCATGGGTTCCAAAAGATTTTCATCTATTTGCAACCCCTCTAAGTCTAAAATATCCTTAAGCAAAGGGCTCCAGGCAATACGCTAAGAATATTTTCAGCCTCGTCCCTCACGATGAAAAAGTCTTCAAACTCATAGATAAAACACGGTGCTGAATCGTTCATTCAGAAAAAAAAAACTTGAATATTATCACCGCATATGTAGGTATATTTCTTGTTGCTTAAGGGTAATTGCTTGATTGCATTTATATTTGCTTCAGTACCCATTATTACATAGTATATTTAATTACTTAACTTCAATAATTTTATATTTTAAAAATATCTTTCATTTGCGACTTGCTTTGGAACCTAATAGCTTTTTCGGACTACTGCACTCAGTGTGCATCCAGTGCAAACCAAACTAGTGCAATTTTTTTCAAAATAGTCCGAAAATGATCATTGCTCTGGACTGCACTGACCCCCATGGTCAGTGCAAAAAAACTGCACTGAGTCCGAACACTCGACACTGTAAAAGTGTGCACTCAAAGTATAGCCCGAACACGCTCAAAATATTCAGTGCATGCGAGTGCGCACTGAGTGCTGTAATACGAAAACTCTATTAAATTCCAGGGAAAATCCCTAGTTACAAACTCAATTAAGCCGATGCACACGACATGATGCAGCACCTCACGCCATTATCCAGCCAACATGTACGTGAATAAGCAAACGTGAAATTAATAGCACTGTAATGCTCATCTTCTAATCGTCTAATATCTACTCAAGTAGTCCTAATACTATCACTCGTATTAAATGCTAGTAAACCTAAATATTATCTGATGTATAAAAATTCACAACGGGTAACAAAAATCGGTGCGTTAAATTTGCACCACATAACCATAACCACTACGATTTCTACAAATCGTCGGTCTTAAAAGTAATTTTGATCGGAAAGTTGAAATGACATTGAATACGATTTGATATCACTAAATTTTTGGGCAATTTCCACTTTCCGATCAAAATTACTTTACGATAGACGCTTTCTACGAAATCGTTGATTTATTTTACATGTAAATTAAATAAGGCAATCCATATTGTTCAAGTTAGAGAGGGACAGATAGATGTCCGTATACCAAATTTCATCTCGACCTCGAAATTTTAACTGAAAACATATCTTTCCTTGCCATATACCTTCGGTATGGTCGGAAAATAAAAAAACACATGAATTTGGTTCATCTACTAATCCTTGATGGAATTTTGTAAATTTGTCAAATCTACAGAGTAACCTTCCCAACCAGTAACAAAAGTCTTAGAAATATAGAAACAGATATATTAATTGTGAATTATAATTAATGTAATCGACATTTCGTTTGCATTTCCATTATTACAGTGAATCATTACAAATCTCGTAAGAATTAAATTAAATTGCATAATTACGATTATAATTTCAACGAATTTTAATAGGATAATTAGGCCATTGTGCACAAAAGTGATGTAACAGATTACGGAATGTGGGTAGGTGAAACGATGAGGTTACTTGATTATTCCTTCAAGGCCTGCTTCAGAATTCAAATCACAATTTCATCACAGCTAAGTTAATCATAATTACATTACGTATATGTTTACGTTTACTTCTTGGTGAAATATCTACATATCTTACTTTACTCTTTAACTATAAAGTACAAGAAAATATTAATATTTGTGTAATTCATCGCAGGTAGACACATAATTCAATACAAAATGTATCAACTTATTATGAGATTCATTTTGAGCAAAACATTCTCGATTGATGCGGATATTACTTTGGTCAGGATGATTACGGAGCTTAGTTATAGACGGTTATAGTTCTAGTTCTTGTGGTTCGGTCTATGTTCGACATAACGTGATCATTTCCTTCATATAACTACCGGAATTAGTATAAAGCATATAGGACACTACCAGTAAACTCAAACAAATACGGTGCGTTTATTTTACAGTCGAAAGCGAGTCAAACTCATGGCAGTGGTGATTTGTATTGCCGAAGACACACCGACGGACGGGGAGAGAGGTGGCGATGCGGGACGAAAACACACCATGATGACAAGTCAGTGCTCAGTTTGAGAGCTATTTTGATGATTATTGGAAAACGTGTTGCACCGAGATTCGAGTTATTTGAAAGATCTAACCCTTGACAAAGAAGTTAACGATTGATGTACAATTTGTGAACAATCAACATGATCAGAAAAAGTAACGACATGATTATAAAAACTAATTACTTTGATTGTGCATCGCCACTGCCATGAGTTTGACTCGTTTGTTTTAGCTGCTATGTTCGATGGTATAATAAACGCTCTGTATACGAGTATATCCAGTTTATGATTTGATCGTGTACCTAGTAGTTTATCTCTTTTCTGTTCCGCACTTATTGACTGGAGTCTCAGATACACCCTGTATAAATAAGGTACAATTCGAACTGTTATAACTCTCATACTGTTATGGAATTTGTAATTTACAACAATTTATGTTTTAGATTTGAAATTGTGGATTCAAATTGATAGTTTAAGCTACTCCGTACATTCAAATTTCAAGTGTACTTGATCTTCTCCTTGAGGTGGTATTTGATTGCCCGCTCGTGGTTGTTGCTTCGTGTCATAGGCGTGCGTACAGGGTGTGCGGGGTATGCACTGGCACACCCTAATATTTTAAGATTAAATCTTAACTCTTTATTTTTGGCGCAATGGCAAATCAGCTAACTTTGCCCTCTTTGGATGTTGTGGATGGCGCAACAATAAAGGTGGGAAAAATTAATTTTAAGTTTGTGCACACCCTAATAAAATCTCCTGCGCACGCCTATGCTTCGAGTTTTTCCTCTTTCCTTATCTTAGAAACTGTATCTCCGAAGTTCTGTTTTCCTTGTAGTTTGTGATCTCCTTTGTCTTGTATTGATAGATCCTTTCCTTTCCTTCATCTTGGGTTAGTCTTGTCTCCTCCAGTCCTGATAGTCTAGTTTTCAATTTCTACTAGTAGATTTAAATAATTTATATTCTAAGCGAGATGTGTTATTTCTAGTCTTCCATTGCTGTAGGATAATGACTGATATTAATTCGTCTTGGTTCATCAATTTCAGTTCTGTTGTTGTCTCTCATTCTGACCTTAGCCATGCTCTTAGACACCGTACTATTCAGTATTCCAATGACAACAAGACAAGACCATGTTATTGCTATAGTTCAGTGTTCTTCAAACTGTGTTCCACGGAACCTCTTTGGGGGTTCCAAAATTCGAAACAAAATTTGAAGAAAACTGAAAAACTGTCTTAATAACTATCTATATAAAGTTTTTAACATATATAGGGTTCCGTAAGAAATTTTATCTCAAAAAACGGTTCTGCGGGTTGTCAAAGTTTGAAGAACGCTGGTAAACAATATCTAGATTTCAGCAATGATGTACACCTATCACTGCGAAATTGGAGTAGATTTCACAACCTATACAAACTACATCAATAATATTATAGAATGATCCATTATGGTTCGAAGGCCTTTGTTGTTAGCATCGTTGTTAGTAAAAGGTAGCAAAGGTTATGACAGATTGGGAATTGGAGACTAGAACGGAATAGAAATTGAGAGGGATGTAGCTCGAGATTGTTTATTTAGATACACATAGGTAATTTGGAATTGGTTTAAGACCACGTACTGCGTCTTTCATTTTAATTGTTAGCGGCAGAAACGGTTGCATATCAATAACCTCAAATAAATGATTCACACATGCCTATATTTTTACAAGGTTTTGGATAAATCTAGCACATGCTGGAGAGCGTTAATTCAGATTAATTCAGAGTGTTTATAGCATTTTTTGGCAAGAATTAACTTTAGACCGTTCAGAAATTGGTGTAGCAGAACGCCCGGGCGTTGATATTTCAGCCCACTAGTCCAGAATGTTGCGTTTTTGGATGTCTTTATATTTTGGTGTAGGGGGTCCCGACAAGGTCATTGATATAAGATAAGCACAAAATCAAAATTATGATGTTACACTGTTACACATCAGGGGCCGGATTTGATTCTCCGAGCGATAACTTTTCGCTAGCGAGAAGTTATATAGTGACATCCTTTTCTATTACTTGCCAAATCGTAAGGAGGAAACAACCAGACACATTCAGTTGATAAAATTCCAATCGTAACCATGGGTATGTATATAAACAAATCGGTAACTTTTAGCTCATTATGTTTCCTCCTTACGATTTGGCAAGCAATAGAAAATGATGTCACTATATAACTTCTCGCTAGCGAAAAGTTATCGCTCGGAGAATCAAAATCCGGCTCCAGAATTGAGTTCCTAAATTCATACAACTTGACCCATTCGTAATGAGTTGATTTTCCGTTCGTTTGATTTCGGAATGGTAAAATTGGATTTCTCTCGCATTCGAATGCGTCGAGTACGAGTTTGCCTTTCAATTGAGTTGTGGAGTGCCAAACTTGCGTTTGCGTTAAAATATTGTATGGTAGGTAGGATGCGTTGAGTTGTACCGATTTCCTGCATCGTTTCAGCCGACAATAATCTTCGCATTAATCGCGGTGATATTGCTTGCTCTACTCTACGGCTACAGCTCTTGGCCATCCTAGTGATCCTGATCCTCATTCAACTACTGATGCCGCAACGCAACACGCACCAGCTTTACTTGATCCACGTTCATGTTGCTACGTTCAGTAAACGTCGTACGTGCACATTCGGTGCACATCTATTTATCAATCAAATCAATGTCAGTTACACTCGACCGGATTTTCCCTTAATATTCCATCCTTCTCCAACGCCGTACCTCATTCAACCCTACTCACAATATATTTACTACAATTTACAATCTAAAGCCCTCATTTCCTAATACTTTAAGACACTGCTCATTATTTTTACCCCTGTTCTTAATCAAATTGCTCATGGATGTTATTTATGTTTACTTGTGTAATGTTTGAAGAAAGGAAATTCTATAATTTTATTTTACTTAACTTATAGAAATTTCTTTTCGTCGAAATATTTCTACATTCTTACTTGTTTAGTATAATTCATTTTTAGCAAAAAAATTTACTGTTTACTGTCATATTGCGATTCACAAATATATACATTTTGTAGTCCCATTCCAACGTTCTCAATAAATATGCAATTTCCATGCAAATCATTGCACAACGTCAAGTCGTAAAAATCATTTCACATTCTGAACAAATTCATTCGAGGACGTAGCTTCACAAAAATGCAATTTTTATATTTCACGTGTTTTGTGTTTGTCAAATCGATTAGGTTCACGGAATTACAAAGTAAGTTTATATTTTATATTATATATACTTTTTCCTTAGCAAACAGTATATAGCAAATTTTAAACTTTGCGGCAATTTTTTTTTAGAAATCATGTCGCATTATATGTTATTAAGGATGCTGTCAGTCAAAATCAAAACTCTTGAATGTTTTGTTCCGTATATCTGATACATCGGTATCATTTTACGTTGAAACTTAAGCTTCCATAACTAACAATCAAACTAACGAGACAAAGACAAAGAAGACAACTTACAAAGTAGAAGTAATGGATGGTGCAATGGTGCGATGCAAGATGTATTTTCAATTTCTCCGTGTGCTAAAATAAACTCAACAGCCGTGACAAACTTAAATAAAACACGTTTTAATTCCATGCAACTTTTCGCGTTTTTTTCAAAGTGCAGTACTTTATTTTTATTGTTGAAATAAAATAATCGAAATATATATTAAAAATTCTCATAATGAAACATTATTTCGATTTTGGTGATATTTTGTGTAAATCCGGCACTGGCGACTTTACACATTATAATTTCAAAAATGCTACTGCAACTTTAACAGTTGCAATTTCATTTCATTTATTTTAGAATATGTCGTATCAAGAGAAATGCACTGATTCGGGATGATTTTAGTTTGTTGAAAGTTGAAACATACTTTCGCTTGACTATGATGACTATTCCAAGAAAACTGTTAAAACGTGGATCTTCGATAAAATTCTAGTTGACAGAATGACAGACTAACGGAAAAACGAGCGAAAGAAAGAACGAGCAACAAGAAGTAAAAAGTGAACACGTATGTTCTTGATGATGCCATCAAATCGTGCAGTCGTGCGGTAATACTACTATATGTAGTACATGCCATTCGAATCGAAATCACAAAAACGAAAACTATAGCTTGTCCAGAACTGGCGGAACCGGAATCGGAAAATCTGATAATGATAAAAGTAAAACCACCAAAAAGAAAACAAGGCATAAAAAGGAATAGAAAGAAGGAAGCAAATAAATCGGTGCGTTAAATTCGCACCGCACAACTTTCCGAGCATGCACACTACGTTTTCGTAGAACTCGACGATCGTAAAAGTAATTTTGCTAGGAAAGTGGAAATGCCTTTTGATATCACTTAATTTCTGCCCAATTTCCACTTTCCGATCAAAATTACTTTTACGATCGACGACTTCTTAGAAAACGTAGTGTGCTTGGTCGGAAAGTTGTTCGGTTTAAATTTAACGCACCGATTTATTATACAATGCATAAAAAATTAAGAAAACATTCAGAATGGTCACTATATAAATATATTGGCAGTTTATTCATAATTATATGTGAACTGAAAAAATAAAAAAAAAATGATGAAACACCCTGTACACTACATCTTTAAAACACCCTGTATATTGAATATTTCATTTATAAGATTTATAACTTTCATCTGCTTAAGGCGGCTTTGCGTTCGCTTTGCTTTCACTGTGATTCATTTGAAATTTTGAAAATTAATATCAGACAAACTATACTTCTAAGAAAAAATGTTATAGGGATTGAAATGTAAAGAATTGAAAGCGCTACAAGAATATATTTTTTGTTTTTGCCTAGATGCAATAATTAGCCTGTTATATGCAAATTTATGTTTTGACATTCAAGTAAAGTGCCCTTCTTTATTAACCGATTTTATTTATAATAAGACCAAAAAGCCGATTTTGACCTGGGGTCAACGGATCTCCACGAATCAGGGAAAAATAAGACTTTAATTTTTTTCATACTTTAATTTTTTTCATGATTATCTATCTTTCCTATGCCTACATGCCTTCGGTATGTGGCCGGAAAGTAAAAAAAACGCGGTCGAAGGTGGTAAAAGCGTGCGTAGAGAGAGGTTCCTGTACCGTGAGTGCTGCATTTCAGTTGAAAGATTGCCCAAAATGATATAATGCTAACTGAGGCAGCATCTACTTACATACACATATGGCATACACGTGTTGTACCGTAGAAAGAGTGGCTTTAGAGTGCAGTTCTGCCTGACCTGGCGCTTTGATTGTTTTAAACATTCAATTCACTCGGCGTTACGATGCGTATTGACGAGCTTGTGACAAGCCGAATGCAGAATCAAACGGCAAACGTCAAACGCAAGTCACATGCGAGGTGACACGTTGAACAATTTCAAAACGTATGCAACCCAAACAAGGCGAATTACACAACCTTTTAATTGACGTTTGCCGTTTGACTCTGCATTCGGCTTCACAAGTTTTTGTTCACTCGCTCATAAGACCTTTCTTAACGCAACTCGTTTTGAAAGTAACTATTTTGCTATGCAATATGTTATGAAAATTTTATCCAATAGAATTTGTGTTAGAGCAGTTGCATAAGGGGTTCTCTAACTCTAACAGCACCATCATATAAAACTGTTGCGTTATATCTACAAATCAACATCAGTCCTTCTAGTTCTTTCTCGTTCTATGCTCCGTGATTTAACTAAAAAGTTTTTGCACACCCACCATGTTATGAACATTTTTTGCAACAGAATTTGTGCTAACGTAGTTTCATAAGATTGTTACGTTATATCCATAACGTAACACTTCAGTCCATCTCCTTCTTTCTTATTCTATGTTCTATGCTTTTACTTGCAATTATTCATCAAACCATGGAAACCCCAAGCATACAACTGCACGACGCGGTGACGTATGTTTGAAGTTTGATTCCGCGTGTTCAGCTTAAATTTCAGTTTGTGATTTTCTGAACAATACAAAAGCAAAGACAAAAGGGCAAAATATGTCGAGTAGCAAAAGCGAGGAAGATGATTAATCCTTACGCCAAAGGAATTAATTTTGGCTCATGAAGAAGCAAAAAACGATATATACCCAACAAATCCGAAAGGAGAAATACGAACTAACCTCAAGTTTGACGTTTGACCGTTTGACGTTTAACCTGCGTTCGGCATTAGTAATTTCCTGAGTGATTTTGTGATTTTAATTGCTTTATTGTTTCTAAAGTATAATTGTAGGTGTGCAAAAAATAGTGTTCGCAACTCGTTTACGGTACGAAGGGTCTTATGAGTGAGTGTAACTTGTTGCGAATATAACTATTATACGAGTAATATTCCTAGAGAGAAAGTATTGATAAAAATGTGATGACCTGGTCGGCAATATTTGTTCGCATCATCACAAACTAAAAGGTAAAAATGTAGACTGGCCACAGTACAAGCACAGACTAGTGACGCGAGACTGTAGTCTATTTCAAATTTCGCGACCAAATATGGCGATTTGATGTAATCCCCTTCCGTCCGCGGGCTGCCACCCGCCAATAAATCGACTTTATGTTCTCTCTATTGACGGATATCTCTATGCATTTCAGTGACAGTTGTTGTTTGGGCCCTCCGTTTTCCGTTTGACCACAGAAGATACTCGTATCGTAGTGACACTTCGTGTCTTTTACAGTGAATTTCGGCAGGCCTCGTT
This sequence comes from Liometoxenus newtonarum, assembly GCA_030264535.1. NCBI lineage: Eukaryota > Metazoa > Arthropoda > Insecta > Coleoptera > Staphylinidae > Liometoxenus > Liometoxenus newtonarum. Next base: position 12,931 of record JARJEB010016046.1, on the reverse strand, counting down.
TGGTGACCTTCTGCGTGTCAGCCATGTTCCGTGGAGGTTGGAATTTGCGGGAAATTTGAATTTAATTCAAAATGCAAATAGTAGATTCAAATTTCCCACAAATTCCAACCTCCACACGACACGGCTGCCACTCACAACCAACACAACAATAGTGAGTTCGTAAGTGATATAGTGCTTTAAATTGGTATTGTTAAATTATTTCAATTTTAAATGTTAATGGTGATGCCATATGCCGAATGCAGTAGACATGTAGAACAAATAACAAATCAAATATTGTAACTGAGAACGATTCGCAACGTTTAAAGTTCTCACTACTCTCTCACGGGTAGAACTACGGCTGTTACAAAATACTTGCGTTAAATAACTTTTGCGTTAAATATGTATAAGGATATGAAATAAATCTTGTAGTTGATTTGTTGATTTCTGGGAACTTAAAAGTAATTTTTGTCGAATCTTAAGTGCAATATCAGTTTTGGGATAATTGGAATCCTAAGTATTTTCCCGGTTATATACACATTCGCCACTCGACCATTTTATCACTTAAAATTATTAACTTTTATGGTGCATAAATTCTCTTCGTACTTTATTGCATGAAAAGGTAAAACTGAAGTGTAAGGAAGGGAATAACACTCACGGGTAGAACTAGGCCTGTTACGAATTACTTGCGTTAAATATTTAAATATCTATCGGGACCATAAAATTGAATTTCTGCACCGATTTTTTGGAATGTACTGATTTGTTAAACGGGTTTGGGTAAAAGCTATAAAATAACATTTTTAATGACGAATTTATAATTTGTGATTTTCCCATCGTCCTAACAGCTGTACCCGCTGTACCCGCTGGTTATTTAACAGGTGTCCAATTCCAACACATTTAACCGTACCGACTGGTTCAAAATATGAAGAAATAATGAAACATGGTAGGTAACATCAAAATCTTCATTACTTGGATGATGTGATGATTTTCATGGAACAACGACCAGAAGCATCCTTCATAATCTTTGCCCAAATACTTGCCATGAAGCATTCAACTATTCCGTACTTTGAAAAGGAATCATTACAACAATCGTACAAGTTTTCTGTTTGCAAAAAGAATTGGTGAGGCTGAGGAATAATATAAGTATTGACATTCGTGGGTTTACTGAAATAAGGAGGAGAACGCAAACGCAGACCCAAATATTTGTAAAAAATCATATTGCGACATGACCTTTACTCTGTACGGCCATTTCAAAATGCAAAATAGCATCAGCAAAAATCCGCATGTTCCATGATTTCTGAAGGTCGCATAAATTTTCATTCTGTGTTGCAATAATTTTAATTTGTTAAATAATGTATTTAAAATTCAGATGGCATGACAAGCGTTCAAAACACGCCCATGTGCTAGCTGCGTCAGTTAGGCTTTGCGTGCCTATGTTTCAAATGAAATGAAATTTAAGGTATAACACGGTATTACTAAGCAACGACGTGGTGAGACTTTTATACAACTATAAATCCCAACAACTTTTATCCAAAATAAGTTTATGTAATCAGCAATTTATAATTGCTAACAAAAAATCAAAAGAGCTGCAGTTGCTATATACCGTACGATTCTTTTACCGTCGAACGTAACATTTGCTATGTTCCTATGTTCGACGGTAAAATGAACGAGTCATACTCATGACAAAGGGGATTTGTATTGCTAAAGACACGCCGTCGGACGGGGAGAGAGTGGGGATAACAAGGTATTATACTGACGGAAGGTATTGGCCAATAAATTATGGACAATCCGTAACAGTCCGTAGACTATTATTTCCTGCGTACATTTTTATTATTTCTACCTTTGATGAAGAACTTGTGAACAATCAATTCAAATTATGACAAGGAAAAAAATTGACAACTGACAGTAACGGCATGATCATACAAATTACTTTGATCGTGCATCACCCATGCTCACGTCCCCACTCTCTCCCAGTCCGTCGGTGCGTCGTTAGCAATACAAATCCCCACTGACATGAGTTTGACTCATTTAATTTACCGTCGAATATAGGAAAAATAATCGCACGGTATATAGTTAAAGGCTTCTTCTATCATTATAAGCAAAAACAGAGTGGAACACTTTAAGTGTCGGATAGATTTGCGGCGTTCCATAGTAGGATTCGTGGAGATATGTCAGAATCTCGACCTATTAAATTTGCCAACAATACAAAACTTACTTCCTCTCATAGTAAAAATAGAAGAGATTGAGGAATCACCACACAACTTTCAGATTTAGTTATTTGTAATTAATTCATAACTTGGTTATGGTAATTAAAATAGATAAGGAGATTTACAGTTACCCTGCCGCAACACGCAATTCTGAGAAAATTACAAGGCTTTCCTCTCAAACATCTGAGCAAATGTCGGAAATTGTAAAAGGAATATGCAGAAAAAAAATGTGAACAGTCACTTGGAACGTTGGAACATTGAACGACCGGATGCAGAAAATTAACAATAGGAAGCCGTGAAGCGAACAGTGAACGATGAGAAGACGATATCAATGCATGTCCTGACCGAGCAATCGTGTATTTTTTTGCAAATGCAATATCACCTGATTCACAATATAAGACGAAAGTATTCGAATACGTCTGGATTTTCTCATTGTCCTTTCCTTCTACTTTACTTATTCAGTTACATTTTTCATACTGCTATAGCAAATTATAACCTAGCATAATATCAGAGAGGATTGCCGTGAAAGAATGGATCAAGGGAGATTGAAACGAGAGAGAAACGGCAGGATATTGAAATTTTCGATTATTAATGTATTGTTTCTATGCAGACTGTACCTCTACTGCGGGATTGGACAAACGCTTGCTCGCTATAAATTTCTACTTTATACAGCATTATACAGCATTGGAACAAGTGAGCTCATTTGGTTGCAGGCATCCAGGCGGGTGTCAACTTCTTTACTTCTCCAGCTTCATTTCGTCACACAATAAAATAATTTTATAGAGTGAAAGAAAACAAACGAAATAAATTAATCTTTATTAAGTACGGGTTGTATTACGATTAGAATATGCAACCAAATTGCAACATGATACTTTGATGTTCGGTTGTAACTAAGTGAGGTTAAGAAAATCTAATGTTGCTAACTTCGCCATGTGCGTTTTACTTGCCCCGTTTCATTGTGTAACACCTTGAAGGTACGTATGAATGTTCGTAAAGACTCGTTTTCGGTTCAGCGCCTGCTGTTTGTGCGTATTTGTGTATTTTCCGTAGTGATGGTACAAAAAAAATTTTTTTCACTCAACTGTGAAATAGATTCCCGTGAGCACATAATATAGGAAATCCATCCTGCGTGCCTGCGTGATTGTTCCCCTATTTCCTTCACAGTATAATTTGACAAATTCCAATTCGTTTTCTCGGTTTTTTCTCCTCTTCCAACGTTTAACAAATGTTCTTCTACATTCGTTCAAATTTGTAATTTGTATCGTTTTAATCGGTTTAGTAGTTTTATTCGTTTTTGTCATTTCGTATTATTTCCCGTTCTCGCAATCAAACATTTCAAAGCATTGGGTGAATGAAATCGTCAATTGTGATTCATGATTTAAATCACGTATTTGTACGATACGAAGGTTCACGTGAACAAATGTACACATGGTAATAATAAAACTGCAAAAAGCACAACAGACACACTTCTAAGGACTAGTGTAAAACATTTTTCAAAGACAATGGAAATATTCCAATTTTCTGTTTCGAAAGGACGAAAAGTTTCCAGAATAAACAAAAGTCATCGCTATATTGTATATTACATCATAAATCCGGCACTGATCACATTTCTACGGAAAAAAAATTTACTGCTGGAGTTAGTACCTATGCAAAGGTTGATAATGAAGGACTGGAGCATTCCCAGGAAAGTGAAGAGAGGATTTGATATGGAGGATTCATTGAAATTTGATTGGTTTTTATAACATTTGCGTGTAGGGTGCACATTTGTTATGGTTCACAACGGTTTTTTAATAACAAGCGATGGCGACTTCCAATCTGGGATTGTGCGTTTTCAATATTATTGTCTTCATTCGACACCTCACGGCAAAATAATACAATGTTCTAAGTGTTTTAAATTTTACGTCTCTCATCTGCAAAATGGCTTAAAACTATTAACTGTTTTTCAAATATTTTCAAGTATGTACAAATGGCTAAATCGATAAATTATTATAAATCTATAGAAAAATAATAGTTTACGTATCTAGAGTGGAAACTTGCATAGTAAACCGCGAGTGAATCTTTTCACTCGTATTACGTAGAATACTTTTTCTACGACCACCCAATATAATAATTTTCTAGACTCAAAGAAAGTAAATCAACTGAAATAATAAAGTGAAAACAACCCATAGAACAAGTGGGCTCATCTGGTTGCATATGCATCCAAGCTGATGCCAATTTCCTCGTTAATTCAGTCTGTGCGATTCACTTTTCGAATTTCATTTCGTCACGCAATATAATAATTTCATAGACCGAAATAAAACAAACCAAATAAATTAATAAACACTTTGATGTTCGATTGCAACTAAGTGAGGTTAAAACAAGTCTAATGCTGCTAACTTCGTGACGTGCGATTGACTTTACCAGTTTCATTACGTAACACCTTCAACGTACGTAACGAATATTCGTAAAGACTCGTTTTCAGCGCCTGCTCTTTGTGCTAATTATTTGTACAAGAAAAAATTTTGTTTTCTTAGATTGCCATTGTATCTCAAGTCATGTTCCTGAATTTGAAGAGATCTCCGAAAAGTTCGTTGTATTTATGAAGGAATAAGTTTTAAGTAATTAAAAATCCGAAAAGAAAAAATTGTTACATTCACTGATAAAAATTCATTGCCATTTTTAATGTCCAATGGCTTGGAACTTGGAATATACCCAACCCAATAAAAAAGGGTGTATTAGAGAATTTGTCAACATTTCAATTTTGATCATCAGCATTTTCAGGCCTTTTGTGGAAATTTGAATGGCTTAATATTCCAATGTTCGCATAAATAATATTATTGATATTGGGTTTGTAAATAAATATACTTGACTTGATATGATCGGTTTTGGTGATTGTTACATGAGGCAAAAGCAGGACCGGTTTAAACATTTTAAGCGCCCTAGGAGCCCTAGGGGATAAATGCGCCTGGCTAAGTGAATACACTTTTCTCATTCTAAATACCTAGATAAAATTTATGAAGTTAAAAAAATCTATTTAACCAAAAATATATAGAGCATTCCATTTAATATTATCTAATATTAGTTTTGATTTTATCGGAGCCCCTAAGGGTTTTTGGTTAAATCGGCCCTGTACTAATGAAAACTTTAACATTTGTCATTGTTGTTGACATTCTGTTTGAAAATTGTGCGGATTATGTTTAGCATTGATTGATTTAAATTATTTTCAAATAATAATAATTAACGATTGCGATACAAAACTGACAAATAAATAATTGCCGAAAAATAATATACAGGGTGTGTATAAATTCATGAATTAGCTTCTGGTAGGATATTCATTTTCGCCGAGTTGACAGTTGCCGAGTTTACCCTCGTCAAGTTGACCATCGGCGACTTGGCATCGTCGAGTTGACTATTGCTGACTTAGCATCGCCGACTTGACCCGGTAGGCCCATATCTTCCGTGGCTTATGATTGCTTAGAAGTGCTGTATATATCCTTTCGCTGATGATTTTGATATGCACATATAGTTCTAAAGTATTTTCAAAACTAGTACCTACGAATTAGTGCCAAAATAGTTTTTAATTAAAACTTGAAAAGTAGTCCATTCCTTCCTCATTCTTTTGCACAGCTTAACACTTCAATTCGTTCTCACTTTGGTATATATTCTAATAAATTGTTGTTTCATGTTTATAGTATTCACCAAACTTCTTTACGTGCTTTATTGCCTTTTGGTTTACTTTAGGCATTTATTTCCTAGCTTTAAAGTTTTATTTTCGCTTTTCGAAAACAAGAGCGTGCTGCAAGTACTTACCTACAAGAAAGCAGAGTGAAATACACATAAACTGAAACAGTGAAACAAGAATAAACTTGATTGGGTATAAATGTAGAAAAACAGTTGTAAAAGTATAAATTAGTGAAAAGTAACAAAATAGAAGTGTTCTGTACATTGAAGTAGAGAGGATAGATTGGGAAATGGATAATGGGAATTTGCTCATTAAGCTTTTCCGGATCATCAAATTGACGAATGCGCGATTTTGCGATCAGTACAATTTAGATGTACAAATTCGTTAAACAGAGTGTGTCCGGCAATTGCAGCTGACTCCAGGGCCGGCTTCAGACTGACGTAAAGAGAAGTAAGTGACTTTCTTGTCTACTACTAGTAAAACAAACAAAAAAACGAAAAAAAATATCAAAAATCATATTTGAAAAACTAAAATATAATGGGATATGTCAATACTTTTGACAGTGGGCAAAACATGGCGGCCATGCGAAATGGACAATGTGCGTAAATCATGCGTAAATCACAGCCATTTTTCCGAACTCTGTCAAAGGTATTGGACTGCCATATCAAATGTCTAATAGTAATTTACCTAACAAGTTTGGAAAGTATAGAGCGAGGGTGAAAGTGAATGTTTTCCAATCGCATAAGGTACACAGTTTTTCCTTCGGCTACATTTTTCCATCCGAACAATAATCGAATGTTTATAATACGATTTTGACACAAACTGTCATGATACTGACGCAGACACTTGTCATGGCATATTCTATAAGAAATTGTGCGGAAAAGTGACAAACTTGTTTTGTTGCCATAGTTATGACTTTTCCGCATTACTTTTTACTTTTGCTTGCTAGTGACTGGACTTTGGGTCGGCTGTGAGAAAGAAATGGAGATATTGAGATATTTATTGGAATTCTTATATTTATATTAACTAATTTTGCAATTTCCATGCTTGTTAGCTAGAAAGTTGTCAACTTTCTAGCTAACTAACCTGTGGCGAAAGTGTGCCATTTCATAGTGGCCGTGGGAAAAACACAGTCTTCAAATTTGTCATGTTCTAAAACTGATCAGCGTAGCGAATTTTGAAAACTTCTTTAACTATCACACAAAACATTTTTGTTGGACTAACCCATAACAAAATTCTGTTAAATTAAAAAATTCTAACAAGCATGGAAATTGCAAAATTAGTTAAAATAATTATAAGAATTCCAATAAATATCTCAATATCTCCATTTCTTTCTCGTTAGGGTTTTCATTTTGAAAATCAATACGTCTGTAGCTAATAGGAAATTACAACAGGGACAATGCCCTGTGTCATCAGGGTCCCCATACCCCCAGCCTAGCATAACCAGTTAATAACTTGGATGAATGTATTTGTGGAATTATACATATAACAGGCAAGTAAGCAGTCGATGAAATGAAGTCATGATAGTCGCTCGCTTTCCCAAAGTATGAGAATATGGGAAAATTGAATTGAAAGTATGAATAGCTTAGTAGCTATATACCGTGCGATTATTTAACCATCGAACATAGCATGTGCTCGGTTCCTATGTTCGACGGTAAAATAAACGAGTCAGACTCATGGCAGTGGGGATTTGTATTGCTAAAGACACACCGACGGACGGGGAGAGAGTGGGGATGACAAGGTATTGTACGGACGGAAGGTATTGGCGTTTCAGGATATTTTATGGAAAATAAATCTCGCAAACAGTCCGCAGACTATTATTTCGTGCGTATATTTTTATTATTTCTACATTTGTTTCGGTTGTGTACATGATTGATGAATTCAAAATATGACAATAAACTAAACTGACAAATGACAGTAACGCCATGATCATACAAATTACTTTGATCGTACATCGCCACTGCCCACATCCCCACTCTGCCGTTGGTACATCGTTAGCAATAGAAATCCCCACTGCCATGAGTCTGACTCATGTTCGACGGTAAAATAATCGCACGGTATATATAAGGGGATGGAATCGGAATTGTGGAGTTATCGGCCTGGCGTCCGTTGATTTGTTTGGATGTATTGGAACGGTTTTCCTCATCGCCACTTTTCCAATAACATCAGTATATTTGCTATAAATATTAAATTGAACGAAAGGATATCGAATTGGGAAGAATCGTATTAAATTGAATTGAATCGAATTGAAATATAATCAGAAATATTTTCCCAATTGTCAAACTACCTTCGTGCTTAGTTATGTAAAATTAATATTTTACTAAGTCTTCGTATAAATTACTACCTGGAAATTAGTAATTGGTTGACTTGACGCATATTTCTATTTCAATTATCAATTATCTTATTGGTTGCTAATAATTAAAATCACTCTAATTTGGAACAGCATATGAAATAAATTGAGTACTTAATTAAAATATAATAATTAAATTGCAAGTCCGAATTGATATATTTTCATATTTTTTTTCATTTGGGACATTTTTATGCTATTTTCAGCGACCTTACGCTTGCGGTATTTACTTATTTGCTTTGGTGAGAATTACAAACTGTAAACAGATTGAAATGTAAACATAAAAGTAATTTCCTACGCATACATAAATGTAAATTTTTCAAAATATATCAAAATATAAATAAATCAACTTGGCTAAAAACCAGCGTGAATTTTGTAATAGTGCATATGCAATGGAAAAATAAAATTATACTGAAAAGAAAACTAAAGCCATTGGAGCTGGAGGGAAAGAAGACTTAAGAAATAAAGGCAGCCTATAAGTATTCTAAAGTAAAAGCAACTAGGGGTGGACTTGGTACGGATGTAAAAAGAATTGAGTAAATATGGAAGTAGACACGACATAATATTAGGTACCTTTAACGTCATGTCCAATTTAATTTATTTATTTCCAAGAGCTGACATTTTAAAGTTATTCCATCTGGGAAATAAAAATATTCTTGTAAATAAAAATCCGTGGAAGAACTTATTTTCAAACAAAATTAATAAATATTTACATTATTATGCTGAATGATGCATAGACAGATGGAAATGTATAAACATGAACTTGTTCTGAGTTCTGAATTTTGAATAATCATAAATGCATAAGTAAATGAAAATTAATTATCCTGATTCTATAATGAGAGTTTATGAACGAATGCTATGAAAGAATTTTCTTTGCTGGAAGTATTGCAATTGAGAGATCAGATCGTTTCCTTATTTGTAGTAGTTAAATGCACTTCATTTCATCCGTTCAGAAAAATATAATCGGAAGCACAATTTGTTATATAGTATAGAGATGTGAAGCTCTTAGTAAACTGTTTGAATTGCCAAGTGTTGGTATTAGAAGCTCTAGTAACACATCCGATGTGTTATTCGATTCTTATGCTTTTAGTTACGTACATATAATAGTATATTATTCAATGAGCGCATAATGCAGGCTATTATAGGCGAGGGCAAGTTTACGTAACGAGGCGAAGCGAAGCGAGCCGAGTGAAGTAAATGCCCTAGCGTATAATAAATAGCTTGAATTATGCGCTCATTGAATAATATACTTTATCCGCGACGACCACGTAAAACTGCGATTATTATGTGTCTGTGCAGGCACATATGACAGACATTATCACCACTCGTAAATAATAAGCTTGATTATAGGTCATAATACCTCTTGAGGATTTTTCTTACGTCAAGCAGAACGCTTGCCTGAATGCAATTATGAAATGTCACAATCTAATTTATTATACGCGAGGGCTTTACTACACTCGGCTTCGCTTCGCTTCGCCTCGTTACGTAAACTTGCCCTCGCGTATAATAGCCTGCATTATGGGCTCATTGAATAATATACTATTAAAACATTTGACTTACTTAATTTAGCATAAGATAAATACACTTAACTTTGAACGAACAATTAATTATGTATTAACAGATTTATCGTCGAGCCTCCCCGAGTTAATTTACTCCCATTTTAGATACACATTAGGAATACATATATCATCGTGTATCGGGTGGGAGACATCTATGAAATTGTAAATTAGAGCACTACAAATAGAGACTCAAGTCAAATTGTGCGGAACAATATCAGGGTCTCAGGAGGGAGGATGTAATTATTTATCCCCCGAAGAACAATTTAGACCAATAATTTATTGACATGTCGTTCTTGTTATTCTGTCTAGCTGTATGTTAGAATCTAGATTAGAATCCTACTATAGGCACTACAGCATCAACTACATTTGGGGAATTGTTGATATAGCCTTCAACTGGGGTTATTCCTGCTCTTGCCTTTGTTATTACTTACTTGCTATTTGTGCAATCCGTGGAAATCTGCACACCTTTATGATATTTCATAATTTTTATGAAAACAAAAGTGACAATTTTCAAGAAAATAATAAATAAATCAATTTATGCTTACAATAGCGTTATGGTAAGCTTGAAACCTTGAAGGGTCAAGGTTTCAAGCCGATAGTTGCGCCTTATATGGCTAAACCCCCGGAGATTGTTCAAGAGACGTAAGTAATTTAATGTATTAGGATGGGCAGCTCCATCTCATGTCCAATAGCCAGCATCGGTAATACAGAATTCTAATTGCAGAGGAGTTTTTCGCTCCACAAAATAATAATCTCTTTTTTTTATTAACAATAAAGTTAGTACCTACAGTGAGTTATATGCACTTGTGGCCCATGGCAATTTGGACTTCCTGTACGTCAGCATTTGTAGAAAAGGAGTAAATTACAAACGATTATTAAATGTATAGGCACAATGATATTGAAAGTCATTACTCTGTTACATTACAAATTGCTAATTTTTGTTCGTTCATATTATAAATGCAAACAGTGGAAACATTAAGGGGGAGATTATAAACATTATAGTCAAGCACATGGCACGCACGGGCACGCAAGGGAACTGTAATGGGTGCACAAGCTTGCAAACAAACTGAACCTGTGGATATTCCTGTATAGCTTTTAATTAAAGATAACAATTCAATTATCCTTGGAGGAATTTATTCTATCGTCTGCAAGAGTGTATACAAATTATTGTTTAAGTGACTAATTGAGGATGGTGTCGCGCGTTGTATGGATGATAAGAAATTTACATATTTGTTCCGCAGAATTGAATTGCTTATTGACTTAATTATTTATTTTCTATATTTGGTCGACGTCGGAAGACATACAATTTAATAATTAATTCAATAAATCGTGCTAAGTAATGCACACCAGCATTTGTGGTGCATTTGCCCCCTCTAAATTCAGCCTCAGTGGGTTCCACTCTTGTTTCCATCATTCTTGGCCTCATTGGGAATTGTTGAAATGTAACAAATATCTACCAAACAGGGACGGGCTGGGTCTTGCAACCGGCCCGGGAAATTTGTTGTAAGCAGCCGCATGATCGCATATCTAGTTATCGAGTTGATCTTTTTTGCTATACGGCCTAGCGGCCTCCGACCTTGCGGCCTCTCGGTAAATTCCCGAAAGCTCTTATGGCTAGTCAGTCCCTGCTACCAAACTATTGGCGGTACAAGAAATGTTTCAGATAAAGTTTTTGGATTAAAATACTTTAGGAAATTGCAAAGATACAGGTTTATGTTTCAATCATTATTTTGCCCTCAAGTAGGTATTTACAAGGTTGTGCTTTGATCTCCAAGTAAAGGTAACTTCCTTTCTTTGTCTCCCGATTTTGCTAAAGTAAAATTTCATCGATGTGTTTCATACCCATGTACCCATTTCGATGCATGGAATGTGTCATGTGTCATGAATACAATATTTTATACATTATTCACGAAATAGTAGTTTACCTAACAAGGTTGGAAAATATTTAATTTTTCACGAATGCTCCACACGAGTGTGAAAGTGACACAATTTTAACACTAGTGATAATAATCCATTTTCAGGCAACTCTACTTTCTCTCGTTTATTATTTTGTAAAGTTATAATACCGATTGGCTATATAATCTATTGAATACATAGGAGCCGACTTGTGGGTTGCAAGGGTGCACGTGCAACAAACAGCAAGTTCTATTGGCTTGGGTTGCATAGCAACCCTCACAGGTCCACACCCGATATATGTAAAATAGAATTCCCATCACGGAACTGAACCCGCGTAAGAAGTTTTGTCGCGACAAGTTGCTCGGTTCGGCTGGAATTTTGTTCACAACAAATTTGACACTTTAGGAATTAATATCTCACAATTTATGCATCTTACGAGAAAATGTTATAGATATTGAAATGCATATAATTGAAATCTCTGCTAGAATTTATTTTTTGTTTGACAGTTGAATGCAAATTTATGTTTTCCCAAGTAAGTGCCCTTCCTTAATTGGATCAATTTCACGCCAGGTGGTCCGAGATTCTTGGAGATATTTGAGGGCATATACCCCCTCCATAACCCCCCTGTGCAACCCACACCATTTTCAAAAGTCGGCGCCAGTGATTGTATATAATGATGCAATTAAGTACAGTGATTTGCTTCGAGCGATTTCAAAATAATCAAGATCTTTATTGCATCATGACATATATAGCGATTTCTTGTATATCACTGGTTGGAAAGTAAAAATGTATAAACAAAATTAAATTTATAGGTAAATTTGAGCAAGGGAATCAAATGATAGTATATCATCATCAGTTAATCTTTAAAGTTAACGAAGTGAAAGAGATAATGATTAGGTTTCTTGTTTGTTTTTATTATTTTGTCTCATTTTCATACTATCCTATAAAAGTAACTTTAATCTCACTTTAGAACTGCCTAGGTCTTAATATCTTTATAATATAAGTACGTAGTATTTTGTACTTGAAGGTGAAATGAACAAGAAGGATGTTTGTAAAACCACAACTTTTCATGACGCATATCTTAGAAGATACTGATTCAATCTCATATATATGACAAGAATTGGCTCTTTTTCAGCTGTGGTTAAATTCGAACAAACGCAGCGCCTGCGCTTTTGCAATGGATGACCTATTTGACAAATGGAATAGCTGATCCTGACCACTGTGCCGTACAATTGCGACACCGCTGGACATCCAAGGTTCCAATTGCATTCGTTCGAGTTCGTAT
>JARJEB010016044.1:0-16597 GCA_030264535.1 Liometoxenus newtonarum | reverse complement strand
CTTGTTCCCTTGTGACTGAGAATAGTCAAACCCATGCTGAACCAAGCTTAGTCCGCATGTGCGATATATCGCAGTATTTTTGCAGAATTTAAATCAATTTATTTCCCGCCAAATTTGCTCAACTCTGCGACGGATCGCAAGAACTTGACTGCGTACCAACTTCTTGCGACGCGTCGCTAATTTTTCATTGTAAGGTCCGGAGTTTAAACGAGGCGAAGTTATGATGGCGTCGGAACAAGAATAAGAAATAACCAGATAGTTATTTTTACAAAGCATAGAAAATATTGGTATATAACTGGAAGTATATTGTTATTATGTAATTTTGATATGTCGACCGCCTCAAGTTCGTTTATAAGTAATGGTAATAATAATCACCAAGTCATAGGCGTGCGCAGGAGATTTTATTAGGGTGTGCACAAACTATATTGGTGCCTATATTGGTGCGCCATCTACAACATCCTAAGAGGGCAAAGTCAGCTGATTTGCCATTGCGTCAAAAATAAAGAGTTAAGAGTTAAATCTTAAAATATTAGGGTGAGCCAGTGCACACCCGGCACACCCAGTGCGCACACCTATGTATAATAGATATAGTTAGGTATGTGATGTCGATTTTTGGGTTTCATTAAAATACAGCAGACCTCAGTGCGAAAACTATACCGTTTGCGTTGTAAGTCTCGATGTCATCTTGATTTTTGTCAAGATCAAGACAAGAATTCTTGAAAATCTTGAAACCCTATATTTGCATTTGTTGAGCTAATAAACGGTTTGCGTCCAAGTTCATTTACAAGTATAATAAAAATATTAATTAATATTACGATCACCTTTCTAATATAGTAGAAAAATGTACATAGGAAATACTCCAAGGATTCATTCATTAAATGCTCTGTATTTATTGAGTTACTTAATAACGTATGCCAAGATGAATTACTTTAGCGATTGTCTAACTTCATTTCTTTTCATCCCATTAAGGCATCGCCAGGAGATGACAAAGAATGAATATTTATTTATACAAATACCTACACTTTTGGATTTATTCCTGTTGTCCTTAATTATAATTAATAACTAAACACAGCTAGCTGTTGATTGTACGATGTTAATAGAATATATACAGTGTGGTTGAGCAATCAGAAGCCAGCGAATAAAGCTCAAACCGTTTAAGATGCAAAAAACAAGTTTTAAGTAAAATTTTCCACGTTTGTTGTTTTCTATAAAAAATGGCGTTAGAAATTACATACTAACCCTCAAAATACAGGGTGTTGCTTTGATTCTTAAATGGAAGACCCTGTATTTTCGAAACATCTTTTTAAATGGTCAATAATACACCCCACTTGGTATACTGCGGATCATTACAAGTTATTTTATCCATATTTTAATTTATGAAAACCCCCCAAAAAAAAGAACTGACGCAAAATAATTATATTTAAGTAAATAATAATTAATTTCTTAGAATAATAGCCTGCCTAAAACATTTTGCAACATTACTTGGGTAGTTAACAAACACGCCGTTGTAATTCTGTTCTTTAATTCCTCAAGTTTTGCAGAATGAACTTCATACATCTTTAACTTTTAAAAAACCCCACAGAGTGAAATCAAGTATTGATAAGTCTGGTGAACGCGTAGGCCACAAAATTGCTCCCCAATTCCCAATCCCGTTTTGTCGAAATTCTACATTTAATTAAGTAGGTTTTGGTTCACCGGTGATGATTTATCCACAGCGGAGCTAGACACACAGACACACAATCACACACACACAGACATCAGGCCAAAAACCATTGTTTCGGAAAGGAACTGAAAAATCCAAGAACAAGCTTTAAAATGGATAAGCTCGAATTTGAGTTAAATTCTAACGATAGAATTCAAAGCAGTATAATATCGATAAATTTCATATAAATCAATTTGACTGGTTTGCGTCTAGACTATTTAGTGTGGATGCAAACCCTAGTTTTGCATGTTTATTTAGAAATTAATATCTCGGAAACTATGCATACTACGAAAAAATGTTATAGAAATTGAAATGCAGAGAATTGAAAGCTCTACAAAAACATATTTTTGTGTTTTTGCCTAATTACCTACATGAAAATATTTCTACCTTATAGGTAGTATCGGATTTAGGAAGTATCTAGTAACGGATCTAGGAAGATCTAGGAAGGGCACTAGGGAATTTTTAGTAGAATGTCAAAACATAAATTTCCATTCAACTGTCAAACAAAAAATGAATTTTTGTAGAGACGTTAATTTCTTGTAATATGCTTATTAATTTATCCAAACTCCTTCGTCTAGCGCACGGTTATGAAAGTAAATGTCGATGGAACAGGACGATAGGAACAAATGTAATTGTATGAATTAACAGTATAAGGAAAGCGCACTCTATAAATATGAATAAGTGGACACTGTATATTTTAAGTAAATATTAGTGAATATTAGAATGGTTAATTAAAATATTGAATACGTGCATAAATCGTGCATGCAATATTGGCTTTATCCAGGAACAATGAAATTGTGCAATTCAAACCGACAAACATTCGTCGCTCATTGAAAATATACAAATATATTTCATAAATCACGAAATGTTCGAATAATAATGCGACATTATTTAAATATTAAATTAAATTTCCACGCACGTATAGTACGCTTACTGAGTGTTCCATAAAAAGGATATAATTTTAAATTGACTGAATGAGAGAATCCAATACTAAAATTTGGATACAGCCATTTTTCTGACCTGTGTCCAGGGTATTGACGTGTTAATCAAACGTACCTAATTCAGAACAATCAGTGAACGTGTTTTAACTTCGGTATACTCGTACTTTGATCTCCAAAATCAAAGCAATGTCCAGCCTTCCTGCCTAATGGATAGACAAAGTACAATTTTGATAATGTCTCTCTCACCCTCAATATTCTCTGATGTTGTTGTTATTATTATTTGCAATAGCTTAATATTGGATATAGGTAATCATTAATCGTTCAACTTTCACGAAAAATGACATTATACAAAAAAAAAAGAATAAATCCTTGTAAAATCCATCTCCATCGACATTAATATTAATATAAACACTGTCAATATGATGATCATCATAAACACGAATATGAATGCTCAATGCCAACGCGCATTCAACAGCGTCGTGCATAATTTCTCAAAGGATCAGGATCAAATATAAAAACGACCAGCTGACTAGACTCCTAAATCCTATTTGCTGTTTCGCAGTTTCGTTTCGGTTGATACGGATATTTATAGTCGGATTAATCGACACGTTGAGTGAGGTTCCAGGTCGTAGTAAGGATTTCTCTTTTTGTCGCAATTCCAGACATCCCTATAGCATCCACACAGCTATGCAGAGGGATGAAAGTAATGATGAGTTCTGGTTTCATGCGTGCGATCAATGTAATGTTGAAAGGATGAAATCATATATGCGCCAAATCTAAATGAACTCCTCAAACAAACTTCAAAACTTGGATGTCTGATGATGTTCGAGCGTTGGTTTTTCGTGTTATTATACAACTTTGAACCAAATCAAGAATCAAGATCAAGACATCGAAAGTTGTCGCATCCTTTCACTATATCTACTCGTATGTATGTAGGTCCTGATCAGTTTGGGTTCAATAAAAGCCTCTAAATATAGCATATGCGCAGTCTGTCATTTAATTAGTCATTGCGATTTACTCAACCATCAACCAAGTTCTAAATCGAAACAGTACATATAGTAAACTGTAAACTGGGAATACTAATTACAACGTCTATTGATGAAAGACTTGAAAAGGCAAATCAGCGGGATGAAAATCAAAACTCTTTAGGTAACTCCGGTACCCGGAAGCTTATCTATATAATATTCGAAATATTTAACAATGTACCATATACGATTTGTAATTAATTTTAATAAACAAAAAAAATACTTTAATTGGAAATATAAATCAGAGAAACGTGGGTTGACATCAAATTAAAAATTGTTATAATCAAGTCTTGGTTGAACTTGGAACTTTGCGAAGTAATAATGGTCAATGCTTTCAAATGTGCAAAAATGTCGTAAATTTGTGTTAATTTTGTCATTAATGACTGCAAAAATGTGGCAAGCGAATCATAGCGTAAATGTAACGCTGAATTTTATTGAGTTTTTAATAAAAATATAAAATACATATTTTCATTTTGTTTAAAATGAACATGTAGATAATAAAAGCACACAAATCATTGAGTTTTTATAAAAAAAAAAACAAAAACAAGTTTTTAGTTAATAATTCAAAATTTGCCATATAGCTTCGTGAATGATTCAAATCGAATCGAATGCGTGCGATACTTTTTTTTTGTTGTAAAACTAAATAAAAACAAATTCAAATTATATTTTATGATGTTACCTGGATCAATTAGTTAATGAAATTCACAAATAAGCTTCTTAATCGACCATTAATTCGAAAATACAACGCACAATATAAAAACACTGATGTATTTGCAGTTGCACATTTGTAAATTTTCCGTTTCACATTGCCATTAATACAAAAATAACATTTTACGAAACAAGTTAAACGTTTTAAGATTTCAAGTATTAAACACTGTCACACACAACTCGATATTTGATCAACTAATTCCACGTCAAGCACGAACTAAATAAAAGACGAACTTCGACAATAAGTGAAATCTCTCTGTAAGCGTGTTTAGTTAAACTTACGACAATCCTCGTCGCCGGATTACGATTACGATTGTTGTATACCTATATAAATAAGTATGTATATAATGTATAAATGTGCATGTGCGCTGCTGGTATGATGTATAAGTTAAAATAACGAATAAACGAATGAAGAACAAACTCAAGTCACATGACCGTGCGACGTTGAGCGTCGCGACGTAACTGATCAACGTTGTTAGGTAGGTGCGCGACTCGCGAGCGCCGACTCAATCGGAAGGATGGACGCACGATGAGAAGAGAGGATTGCGGCAAACACAAAAATGAAGGTAGTCTACGTACCTATGACAAGAGATACAAATCAAAAAGCAAGAACGAAATATTGTCCTTGTCTTGTCCTATGTGATGAAACGGAACGAAATTCAGTGCAAGACTATGTGTTTGATAAATTTTAACTTCCGGAAATTTATCGAATGGAAATAAAATGAAAACAAGAGCTTTTGTTTTTTTTTTAATTTATTAGGCACCTATTTTGTGACACTTAGTATATTTTTTGTGTAACTCTTTGACGCGAACGAAAAACAGATGTATCGAGCGAATGGGGGAATGAAACGTCTTCATACATAACTTACTGCATCAATAACCAAAAAAAAAGTTATTTTAAGCTTTGCCATTTTTTTTCAATTTACAGGTGACAAGAGGTATAATCTAAAATGATGTGCAGTTACAAAAACATCCGATATCTAGTCTAGAAAAAAATCGATGATCATTAAATGGACGTTTTTTTATTGTTAAAAAGTTTTTCGTTTACACATCGGTTTATAACTTAATTGCATTAATAGACAACCGAATTATTATTAAATTATTTATACAAATAAGATACTGAGAAAAGTATGCTCCTTTACCGGAATAAGAAACACAAAAATTAAAACTTTTATGTGCCACATTAAAATTATCTTTCAGAATTTAAATAGTTTTCTGTCCAACTATGAAAATGTTCGTGCCCTGGCAATTATCATTAACGATGTATAAGTAATGAGTCAAAGAGTCAAAGTTGAAGTTTGCACCAGAGGACGAGAAAAACACTTTCGCGTGTGCGTGTGTGTGTGTGTGTGTGTGTGTGTGTGTGTGTGTGTGTGTAGGTATATGATGTTTCAGAATGCTTAAAGTAAAATTGTAAAACTGAAAGTGAGTGATTAATTTATACGGCGACAATCGATTTTTAATTAAATAATCGACAAATGTATTCACAAAATTTTGTATAGGTACACAAAGACAATACTAAAAGTACCTACTTACTTATTAGAAATTATCTCAAAAGAAATAATTTCTCCCAGCCAGATTGTCACAAAATTGTTGAATTTCATCGTGAACTAAGTGATGGAACGACAAAAAGTCGTCGGTAGTTTTGTTGGGATGGATGACTGAGAAAGGATGATAAAGGATAATCAAAATGTTCAAGGCTTAATACCTTTTATTGTGTATTTTCCATGTGCATGTGTTCGTTTTAACTTGACCCAAAAAGAGTCCGACAACAAAAACAAACATAATGTATCTGTCGCATTACAGTCCGGACGAGCCCGCATATTATAAGCACAAGAACATGTTTTCCCATATTTTGATTTGATACTAACTTAAAATGTCACTGAAACTGAAACAATGCGAAGTGAAGAAAAGTCTGGCTCTGGACTGAATTCCGAATTGTGTCAGTTGTTTACTTAAACTTACCAATAAATTGTTAATTACATTTTTAAATGAATTTCACATTTTTGCAAAGTTTTACTAAACTTTCCCTCGAAAATTTCCACACAGTTTTAATTACATTAACTTAGAAAGAAATTCATGCAGAGTCGAGGACTTGTTGGTCATTGTTCTGAAAGTTAAAGGACTCGAGATTTAAATTTTATGATAATATTGTGAAAATGAACGGAATTACGCGACACGCCGTCTGGTATTCTGCAGTTATTTGCGCGCATTTATATTGGAGATGGAGAAGTTTTACGTGTAATCGAATCGTAATGTTGTTATTATCATCCCTCCGCACTCACACTAATGACAGACAAAACAGTATTTCATGCACATTATAAGCAAAATGTAAAAGCATTGAATTAAAGGGATGCTATAGAGTGAAATGCTGCACAGTGCCGTTCAAAAGATAAGCTTCTCTGTTAAATGCGCAATTTGTCTGGATGCCCAACATTTGCATGGATACTTGTTGAAATTGGTGGTGCATTTCAGTGGAAAAGCGGAAAATCTAGTCTTGTTTCATTCCCAGTTTCCACATTTCACAGCAAATGAAAATTAGAACAATAGAAGACATAATACGAACTATATATGTTTAGAATTTAAAAATGGTTTCCATTGTATTTTCATCAATAGAAACGAAATAAAAGTACAGAAATTATACTAGCTATAGACTCCTAGAGTGAGTATCGCCAAACTAGTCAGTGTTAAAAATTAAAGGGATAAAGGGCAATATGTCCGTTAGCGCTATTTGAGTTGATTAAATGAGCAGATGCATGGCTTATTGTCGAGAATCTTAGATTTTAAAGAATCAGACATAGAAAAATCAGTTGGTTTTACACTCAAGATCGGGCGATTAAATGCTACGACAAATAAATGAAACGGTACTATGGAGATTTTAACGGTCTAGGACAGGGCTGTCCAACCGGCGGCCCGTGGGCCGCAAGCGCCTACTCACCAACACAAAATCGCACATTTACTCGAAACATGAAATTTTCTATAATACATCTTTCTTTTCTTGAAGGTACCGCTGTTAGTCAGGAAGGAAAAAATTAAGACTAATCTTGTAAAATGATTTGTGACAATTGTGACGAAAATTTATACTTTTGTGATAACTCAGCTATTGGCTAAGAATTGCACGCCGGATCGCGGTGTACGTTCTTACAATTTGTGCGAATGACTGCGTTCGCGTATGTGTACGGAAACGCGTAAGCGTTATTTTCTATGCAAAGTTAAGAATTTTTTGCGGCCCAATGTAATTTGGTTTCATGCAACATGGCCCACGGATGGGCCCCGAATGGTCTAGGACCATTCGGGGCGACCGTTTGGGCGCAGAGACAGTTTGGCGCAGGGACTATTGGACGCGACTAAGCGGGACTATTGGCGCGACTATTGGGCTGAATTTCTCTAAATATTAGTATACTTGCGCGAAAAATGACACACCCAATAGTCTCTGCGCCCAAAGGTGCCATTCAGAGATTTTAAGCGTCAATACTTTTCTTCCACTCATCCAATAAAATACTAAAACACTCAATACATACAAAACTCAGAAGCAACAAGAAATAATCGAACAAGTTGAATTTAAGTGAGTGCTTGCTAATCAGGCAATGAAACACGATATTTTAAGGCGGTCAATTTGAAAATGATTATTGCCTGATTGACTGACGAAAAATCCCCTTTAAATAGCGAAATAAAACTAAGTAAGTATTTTGATAACTAAATTTGTTTCGCTATGTTATAGTAAAATATACAAGGATGACTAAGTTATTGGAAAATAAGTGGCTACAGTGTATGTACCACGGTCCGGGGTAATATTTGTATTGTACATACACAAAGGACTTCGTCGTCGAATATTGAATATAACTGCTTTGGAAACAATCAATAATGCATGGGGGCGAATCGATCGTACTTTGTTGTCCGTGTCCAACATATTAGTGAACAGAATTACACGACTATACGCTATTACCTTTATATACATATACAGCAATGTTTGTAATTAACTATTGAGGCATCTTATCGTTATACATTATAAATTTTCCTATTTTCTTCAAACATATTTGTTTACATCAAAATTATTTTTACAACTTTTACAATATGTTCCTTTATCATTTATTACTTTCCAACCATACCAACGGGATGGGTATATAGGTGAAAAACGCCACGAATCTCGCTTCCCTGAGTCCGAAAAAATACTTTTTGGTGTGATGTCTCTCCATCTGTGTGTGTGTGTGTGTGTGTGTCAGAGTGAGTGTGTTTGTGTGTGTCAGAGTGACAAACGTATCGGGATGAAAAGATATCCCTGTAACTAAAGCCGGGAGTAAAAAATAAATAAAGTTGGACGGTTTTCATGTTTTGGCTTTACGTTTGCTCATGGCTAGTAAGTCTCGGTGATTTATAAGTTTGTATTTTGACTCGTTAGAGAAATATTTGTAAATAAACATTTTCAGTTTGAGAGGAAATGAAATTGAATATTAAATATTCAGAATACTGAAAATGAAAAAAAAAAATAAATGAATATTGAAACCAGTGCCGTACGCAGGAATTTTGTGTTCAATTTTTCTGGGAGAATTTTCTAATAAAAAATACAAGTGTAGTAGGTACTTATATTTCATTTCGAATTTGTACAAACACCCCAAAACGTACGGCTATGAATGATGCAATGCGCATTATAAATGAGAAGGTATTTCCCATCCCATTCTCGCATCTTAGTAAAAATTCAATATTTAATAGATTCTTGAATATTCCAAGTTTGGATCAATTTAACTCTACGACGCACTTTATTTATTTAGTAGAAATTACTTCTTCCGTCAGAATGAAAAGTTTTGATTCATATTCTATTAGATTGTAAGTACTTCCTATAAAATCTACACATATACGAAGGGAAAACCTAATCAGATTTATATTAAGTTACAGTGCACAATATAAACTTTGTAACAAACTTGTGTGCATGCATTCTTCAAATAACAAGACGAAAGAAGATTCATGGGATTATGCAGCAACACCAAACAAAGTTGATAAAGCAGTTCATAGTTAAAGAATCAAAGGAGCCCATACACATTGCGGAAATCCTCTGAGGAAAACTGTGCAGTCTTGGCATTCAGGATAGCGCACGCGGCGGTCGAAGTTTCAATCAAACTGAACAGTCCAGGACTGACGGAAAGTTCAGTTATTCCGAATAATTTTTCAATTCTCATCCTGTCGCCTGAACAGACCACAAATCTGCTCAGTTTTTTTTACCACACACGCTCCGGAAATCCTGAAAGCCAGAGGACTGAACAGTTTTTCCTCAGAGGATTTACGGAGCGTAAATGGGCTCCCTTAGACTGAAGAGCTAGGTATAGAATACAGTAAAGATACCGCAATACAATGTGTTCATAGAATTCAACGTCGCATTTCAATAATAAGAAACTTCTGACAACCCCTTATATTGAAACTAATGATACTTAACTCTTTACACAGTTGTAAAGAGTAGGAACGGAACCAATAGAAGACAGGACGACAAGGAACCCCAACGATGAATGACGAGAGCACTGTGGTAGGTTTTTGTCCACTCCAACAGGCAAGATTCACAAGAGTCCTTGAAAACATCCACAATAGTGTGTATAATAGGTAAGAAGCGAAGAAGACTATAGTGAGGTCTTGTAATCCATCGAATTTGAAATGCAAGTATGTTTATTATGAACTAATAGGGCTTCCAATTTAAAATAATAACTAGGACAAGATTAAAGAAGAAACATTGGTAATTTTCAACTGTAACAATGTGTTGTTAAGTTAACGAAGGATGTTGAAATAAAGTAAAAAAAAAAATAGAAAGCTTCATAAATAATGAAGTGTTTTTGGGATTGCTTTATAAAACCAACAATGCATTTTTGTGTGTTAACAATGAGGACGCTTGAGAAGACAAAGTACAAGCTTGGGAAGCTCATCCATCCGAATCGAATTCATTCGTGTTTACTTTCTACGAAAATTCTGGCGAAATTATTTGTTTCGACTTCGAACGAATACCTAATATAAAAATCTACTAATTATGTGCTGTGCAGCAACCTAATCCAAACACGAGTAATGGCTGGTGGCATAGTGGATAATGTAGACTTCTGCAATGCGATGATTTCGATCAGCTGATTATTATTGCTGAAGAAGCTTTTTCACAATTGATTATTGGAAATTGGAACAAAGACAAGTTACCTAGCTCTAGAAAATTAGACAAAATAATAATAATTGTAAGTTATAGAAGCATAAACCATTCGGCGCATGCGTCGCCAACACTTGACGTTTTGCAATATATTATTGGTAGAGAGTAGGATGTATCAGTAAATCTTAAAACTTGGCTAGCGGTAACAGAATAAGTATAATAATGTTAGGTAATTATATAGAAAAATTAGTAACCAAGAAATAGGATTAAATTAACCAACTAACAATATATCGGATAAAATTGTCAAGCCTGAATGCATGCAACCAGATGAACTCACTTGTGTTCAATGGGTTGCCCTCACTATTATTTTGGCTGATTTGTTTTCTTTGCGTTTTCAAAATTATTATGTTGTGTGGTCATAGAAAAAGTACAGTACGTAATATGAGTGAAACGATGCAATTGCACACTCGCGGATTAGTAAACTAGCCGCTACGCGGCTCGTTTGTAAGTTTTCCGCAACGTGCGCAATAAGCAACATTTCACTCTAGATCCGTAATATACTATTATCTCCGAACGTCGTATAAGTGACACATTACATTCTCTGTTGCATGGTGTATAAGTGTAGTTTTATAGCGCCTCGATACTTCATAATAATTTATACCTCATAGGCGTATAAGTGAATAATGTATACTCCTAGGCGCATAAAGCGATTGATTCGGACCAATCGCAACCCAACTGGCGTAACGGTATCAAACGTCAAATGCCATAGCGTCGACATTCACGAATTCTTTATTCTGATTCAACGATTCAAACGAGATTCAACAATTTCTCTTGTTATTTGTCCATTTATTATTACAATTTTGAATAAATTAAATGGCGTTCGGAGATAAAATAGTATATATCATTCAGCGTATAAGTGACTTTGTGTGGCTCGTAGGAATTGTACGACTCGCTGCGCTCGTCGGTCAACCGTTCCTACTCGCCACACAAAGTGTCACTTATACGCTTAATGATATAATCGACTATAGTTTGTCTGCCTAGCATAAAAAAATAAAATTTTTGAATTTTCATTATTACTTTCCGATCATATACCGAAGGTATATAGGTTTAGGAAAGTAATGTAATCGGAAAAAAATGCAAATCTTATTTTTCCATGATTCGTGGCGATCTGTTGACCTCAGGTCAAACATCGACTTTTTGTCTGTTATCCGTCTGTCCTGCTGCCTCTCTGTGTGTGAACAAAATTCCGGGAAAACTAAGCAACGCATCGGGATGAAATTCGGCACGTTGTTAGATATCCGTCCTTTGATCACTTGGCGAATAAATGAACAAAATCGGTCGGTAAAGAAGGGCACTAGGACAAATTACGTAAATGTCAAAAAGAAATTTGTGTATTACGGGCAAACAACAAATACGTTCTTATAGAGAGTCCAAATCTATCCCTTTCAATACCTATAACTTTTTCTTGTAGGATGCACAGTTTTTGAGATATTAATTTCTAAAATATCAAATTTGTGTGCGTTCTTGTGAACAAAATTCCGTTCAAAATTACTTTTACAATCGACGATTTCTACATAATCATAATGTATATGGTCGGAAAGTTGTGCGCTGTGAATTTAACGCGCCGATTTTTTTTTAAACAATTGGACTTTTTTTTACTAGAATGCGTAAACATTGTACAAATTAAGAGCGTGATTTCTTGAATTCTAAAATTTTGAGCAAGTTTATCATTTAAATTCCTATATGGAAGATCGTTAAAAAACGTACTGTATAAATTTCAACAAGGAAAGTGTAAAGTGATAAAATGAAGTAAATGTTATTTTTGATAAAATAATTCGATTTATT
Source organism: Liometoxenus newtonarum (assembly GCA_030264535.1). NCBI lineage: Eukaryota > Metazoa > Arthropoda > Insecta > Coleoptera > Staphylinidae > Liometoxenus > Liometoxenus newtonarum. Next base: position 4,264 of record JARJEB010016044.1, on the reverse strand, counting down.
TAATAATAAATAATTTTATATACTTACCTAATTATTTCAATTACACAAATAAAGCTATATTTGAAATTCTTCGGTCTTCCGGTGACTAATTAATTTATATTTGTATTTTCACTTAACAAAACATGTGCGAGACAAATTAATTAAGCGCTACACATAATTATACATGTTATGTATTTATGTATAGCATAATAAACATATATCCATTCAAAAAAAATTCTATTATTACAACGAGAATACAACCCACAAACATTATTGTATTGAAATTTTATAAAGAAACTGACATTTTAGTTTTACTTTCTGTTTTGTGTTTCTGTATTAAATAAAAATCCTATGATCTGATCTAGAGATTTCCTTAGAATTCACTTTCCGCATCATAATACTTAATAGACAATTGATTCAGTTATGATGTTATGAATTATCATTGAATCAAATAAATGAAGGAGAAAACTTGCTTTTGTTCAACAATTATAACCTAACCTAAGAGAAATGTGCCTTCGCGTCTTTCAGGAGGCTTCATCTGGGGACCTTCGGCGTGTCAGCCATGTTCTGAGTAGGTTGGAATTTGCGGAAAATTTGAATTTACCTCACAATGCAAATAGCAAATTCAAATTTTCACTCAACATGGCTCACACGCCGAAGGTCTCACTCAACATGGGTGACACGCTGAAGGTCACCAAACGAGGCCTGTCGAAATTCAATTGTAAAAGACACGTGGTATAGGCTTAAACGCTGGTTTCGCTATGTCACTCTAAACAAAACTATACTCAGTCTTAGAGTAACTCTAAACTACTTAGAGTAGTTCCACATTATTCTCAGCAATTTCAAATTATCTTTCAATTATTAGTAGATACCGGGAATTTCTTATGGCCAAGTCATTCAATTGATAACACTGCATTGTTCACTTTTTGTTTTCGATTTGTATAATCCTTTTGATGACATTCGGAAGGAAATGTCAATATTAAGTACTCTGATTTCCGATGCAATAAAAATTCGATATTGTTTGTAATTTAATTACGTACAATCGTAGTGTCAAGATGGCGGAAATCCAAGCACAAATTGCAATTAAAGATTGTAAAACATGTTAATTAATCTTCTCTTTCCTCACGCCAACCTCATCTAATATTAAAACGAAGGAACGATGGTATCGAGGATGTCGAGTCGAGAGAGAATTGGGGAAGTATCAACGAAACAACTATAAATAATAACTACGTTTCTTGTTGCTTCGTTTCTATTTCCAGAAATTAAAACTTAAGTACTGAGCCGTGAAGTAGGAAATTGAAATAGGAAAATGCCAAACAAATAGGACACAGTGAAATATACCTACAAAATATACAATTAAACGCATAGTCCAATTAAATGAGTGTCGAATGATGAAAATTTAATCATTTGTGGACTTTGCTGTATCGTATCATCGTTGATATTTTTGGAACTGGAACAATATTTTAAATAAGTTGAAAAGTCTTCTTGACGACAATGTGGTAACTTGGTAAAATGGTAAAGTGCTTTGCAAATCATTGAACCGAATTGCATCATCGGTTTGTTTATTGACTCAATCAAAGTTTTCTCGGCTCGCCTGAAGAGCTACAAAAAAAAAAAAAAACAACTCAAACCAAACCAGAGGAGAAGACAAAGTGTCATTGTACAATCTAACATTGTGTTAAAATGTAACTAACGACCGACAGCAACAACAACAAGAACAACATCGACGAACATAACCTTAACTATAAAAATACTAACAATGGATCAGTGTCTTTAGTTCATGTTCATGTAGACGTAGTCGTACAAAGAATGATATAAGTGTACAAATATACTGAATGTTGTATCGAAAATAATTTTAGGTACTATAATAATAAACTGTCATTCGTAATGTCAACATGACTTACCACCACACGTGACCTTGACCTTGACATGGTTGATTCATATAACCTCAATAAACGTCAACCGGTCATCGTGCTCGATATTCGTCATACGTCATCGTCTTTCTGACGTTGCAAATGAACTTAAATTTTCAATATAGTTAAACTTAAGATTACTGAAAGTTCTTGTATAATTTATATCAATAATCTAATGAACTGAGTATCATGATCGTGCCGTAAATGTATATACATATATACAGTGCGTTTTTTTTAGATCTCCGCTAGGCATTTACATGATAAAAACATTAGGTCGTGATCTATGGATCTCCTTCTGAAAATTTTAAAACTTAAAAATTAGTGAAATTTGAAAAATTTGAATTTTTATGGTAGACAGGCATTCTAACTTCGGTTAGGTTCTGAGCTCAAAGTTAATTTGGCTGCCTACCACAAAATCAAATCTTTCAGTTTTTTTTCAAACAATAAGACTTGTGTTACTGTTGAAACCTTTCAGAATCAGTTAAGCTTAAGAATGGTGCAAATTAAGAACACGATTTTTGCCTTGTAAAATTTGCAGCAGGAGATCCAATCACTTAAAAATTAAGAACCTAAAAGAGATCTAAAAAACGCACTGTATATGGGTACGGTTTTTGTTAGTTGTATTTCGTATTTGTATTATTTCTATATTTGAATATGATCCGTTAGAACTGTTTGAAATATATTTATAAGCGAAAGCAAATATCTTGTCGTTTCGACCATCTCAAAACACAAAAGCGATACCTTTAACCTCTAGCGGTGCGGTGCGAATGTCTACATAACTCACGAAATTACACGTGACGCCCACGCATTTAGGTCGAAATTAGGAACATGCATATCGATGGGAACGTGACACGAACGCGATGATATGCTGATGAATAAAATAATATTGCAATTGTTTAATATCTATTACTACAGTCCTTCTAAGCAAGCAAGAGACTTTTTGGTGGGCGCATTCAGAGTTGCCCATGTTGGCGAACGTACACTCCACGCAACAAGTACGTACTGCGCAAAATCAAATCAGTGTTTATAGAAATTATGACTCGTCGTTTTATTGCTTATTTTATTACACATTTACATATTTTCCGGAGTTCACGTTTGCTTAGAAGCGCTATGTATATGTAAATAAGGAGGGAAAAAAGCATTTTCAAAAAGCCAAAGCCACATCACAAAATTACACAGAATACAATGAAACGACGGTTTGTGAATATATTCGATGCATTGATATCTACACTATGTAAATAAAAAATAAACTATTTCGATATTTGATGAAGAACGAGTGAGAGAGACTTGAAGAAGAAAGATGAAGGAGTTTGGCAAAGTGTTTAACATTTGGATCACATTCTACATATATAAGTACAAAAATACATAATAGGGGTTTACGGAAACTAAACACGATTGGCATTTGAGTGAATCTTGGGGCGCGCCCGAGAATAACAAACACTATTCTGCGATTCTCACAGAATAGTGTCCTCGGGCGCGGCTCTGGATTCACTCGAATCCGAATGCCAAACGAGTTTAGTTTCCGTAAACCCCTAACGTGTTTGCTAGGTAGCAAACTATGCCAAACTATGCAAACTATGCCAACAAGCAAAGTATAATTCGGCCTAGATTTGCCAATATTTCAAAACTTTTCTGAATGGAAATTCGTACTAATGATTATTTCATCAAAACTGCTAATAAAATCCGGTATTTTTAAATTAACGAAATAGAAAGATTTAGCTGCTTATTAAATTGCAATCAAAAATCCAATGCTTAATTACAAAATAAACACATCGTCATAATTAAGGAAGTGCCGAATTCATGATGGTATGTTGAGATGGACAAACAACTGTTTGCTTGGCTGTTTTATCTGTTTGTACTTTTGTGTATTGATTAAATAATGCAAATTTATGTCATAATAGTATATTATTCACTGAGCGAGGACGAAGTTTACGTAGCGAGACGATAGTCGAGCGGAGTAAGCGGCCGAGCATATAATAGCGCATATGCGCGAATTGAATACTATATTTTATCTGCGACGACAAAATTTAATTTGGCTTTCAAACTTAAAAATTCAACCATGGAATTCAACACATAATCCTATAGATGACGTTTTAGATGACGTTTTAGATGCAGTCCTTGTGTCACATATCTTTATTGAATGAAGGTGTGACGTGTGTCAAGCTCCATTATTCGCGAGTGATATTAATGTGGGTTATATGTGTCTGCATACACACCTAATAATGATTTTTTACTTTCCGGCCACTTACCGAAGGTATGTAGGTATAGGAAAGTAAGGTGATCATGAAAAAAATTAAAGTCTTATTTTTCCTTGATTCGTGGAGATCCGTTGACCCCAGCTCGAAAATCGGCTTTTTGGGCTGATGTGTGTG